>BMAW01129528.1:60476-137468 GCA_019974015.1 Nephila pilipes | reverse complement strand
TGTTAAAACTTGGTCACCTTAACAATAATTCCCTATATTGCATTTTAGATTACAACCCAATCCCAAAAATTAAAAGATACATCCTCATAAATTTCCAATTTTTAAAAATTTTAATGTTAAACTCCCATAGACACAAACAACACCTTGCTCCAGCAATCATAGTAAATCCAGCATCCAATCAGAACATGTTCTCTTGTTCTCACAGCTCTCACCAAACTAGATTCTAACTGAGACACTGATAGGAAAGGTAGCTATCCCATTGGCTGATGGCTAAAGTTAAGCCACACACCCCATAGCTACTGCTATTCATAACTTAAAAACTCACTCTATTTTTCAAAATTCTTAATTTTTCTGAACATAAAATCAAAACCTTTTCTAAAATTTTTAATGTTCTTTTTCAATTCATAAAGTAAATTTCCTAAAATTAACTACCACTATTTTTTAATTGTCTCTAAAATAAAATGTAATTCTGGGAAAGTGAAGCTGAGTTACAGCTCCTACAGTGTCAAAAGATATGAAGATTAAGAATAAGAAGGTTCATATGCTCCAAATAAACTATTCGATAGTTATATTTGAAAACTTAAAGAATGTGGTAAGAAAGTTTCACTGTTAGATTCTTATAGAACAGCAACTATCTTTTTTCAAACAACGAAAGAAAATATTGAAATTGGTATATTTTTTTCAGCACTACTTATATTCACATATAGATGAATGTATGTAGTGTCAGATTTACAATTTAGAGGATTAATTTGTCACTCTCTTGAATCAAATTACAAACTTTAGGCCATTGAAAAGATTGACATAAGTATGGCTGGAAATGCATCAATAAGATTTTATACAAATATCAAAAAAATTTCAGTTATTTGATTGATGTAACAAATGCTTAGTAATTTTCTGCATCTTATGTCTTTTTTTTCTTCCAAATTTTCATCAGATTAACAACAAGAAGTGGTAATGTTTTAAAATAATTTATCACAAAGAGCACACCATAATCACTGCTCAGAAAAGTTGTAAAGATAGTTAAGTAGAGTATCCCGATTTAAAACTTTGAAACAGAAACTGGCAAATAGAGTAATTTTGAATACCAAATGTATTCTTAAATCAACAATTAAAAATTATTCAAGCAAACATATTTTGCTACAAGATTATAAGTTACAAAACAAGTACAACATATTTTCTTCAAATAAATTGTAAAAAAATATGTAATATAAAAAGTTATACAAGAGTGATTAATTATATATAATCACAGATTAGTTTATATAACCAGTATATCAACAAATTAATCTGTTTTTTCCTCAAATTTATCAATCAAAAAATATTAAAACAGTATTATGCAAAAAGAGAAAAACAAAGAGGTGATATAATTATACTGAAGAAAAAGTCATCAGAAAAAAAAAAAAAGTGAGAAGGCATTGATTATTACAATTAATAAGTCTGCAAGTATTTATCTCCTAGAAAAGAAAGTGCTAAAATTAATAACTCTTTTTAATTAAATTTTTTAATAGGTGTTGAAATATTTTAGGTAATATTTAAGTGTACTTTGGTATTTTTAAGTGTAATTGAATGTACTTCTTATGTTTATCTTCTTTCTTTTTTCCTGTGGTTGAGTTTCTGATTTTTGGTTCATAACCATCTTTTTATATTGTAGTTCACTGATGTGTGATGGTTAGATCTATAATTACAAGTATAAACATACATTATTCCATTCTAAAGTATTGCAACAGTATTAAAATTACATTATCTCCATTTTTCTAAATTTTGAGTTTTTCTATTGCTTTGTTTTAAATTGTTTCATTCTTAAATAGCTTATGATAATTTATGGTTTTAAATTTTACATAGTTTAATTTTTTGTCTTAAATATTTTTTAAATGCTTTAAGTTTATAAAATTTACTCTTTATATCTTGTTTATATATATAAATATAAACACACAATATTGATTATATAGATTCAATAAATACATCAACATTCTAAATAATCAGCATTCTAACAATAAATTATTTTCAAATCTGCTAATAAACATAAAATGTGAATATAAAATTAATTTAACCAGTATCTTGATTATCATTCGCTTGTGCTTGTCATAACATTAATTATTTAATAACAAATCTTCTGAATGTAAATGTAAAAGATAGGTTCAAGCCAATACAACACATTTGAAACATGTTTTAGAATAATAAAGTGCAAACATTTAAAATATAGGATCTGCGTGTTGTTCAAAGGGAATATATAACAATAGAATAAAATAACAGCATTTTATACCACAATCTTTTTCCTTTATCAGACTTGGTACACTTAAACAACTTCCTGTATTGCATTTCTTTAAAACTGATCCATAAATTCTCCCTAAAAAAATTTTTTTTTAATACATTCTTATAATAAGAGAGAACAATTAACAACACATTAACTACTTTAAAACAAAAATTATTTTACCTTTTTAATATGATTCATAAATCAATCTTTTGAAACTTAAATATAACTTTTAAGTGTCATGAAATTCCTGTCATCAAATCGACTAAATTTTCTAAACTAATCTGAACACCATCACGGTCCTGATAACCACACATATGTACTTGCCATTTTCTACCATGTAAAATCTCGCTGAAAAATTGTGCAATCTGAAAATTAATAAAGACAAGTTTATATATTTATTTTCATATCAGCTATTGATGAAAAAGATACTCAAAATTTAATTTCCTATTTAACTTGCTGCTTCCCATTTTTTAATTGATGTCTTTTATTAATTGAAAACAATTGAAAAACAGAAAATACAGTCAAACAAAAAAAAAAAAAAAAAAAAAACCAAGCATACAGAAATATATCAATCTGTCATGCAAAGAAGTAAAAACTGATTTACACACATACATAACTTTTTTAAAAATATTTTTATATGACTTTCTAGTAGTGTTTAAGTGTGTACATTTTATTATTTTTTTCTTTTATGAAAAAGCACTCGGAAGAATACCATCAAAATTAGTTAGAAAACAATAATATATCAGACATGGGATTTTTTTTAGTTGATAACTTACCTTGTTGAAGTGCATTAAAATATTCCTATTGAAAATATTTGCTAAACACAATCTGATATTATTTAGTAATATATTTTTCTTTAGATTTAATTATATATTGTAATATTTGGAAAATTTTATCAACAACATATCACATACAGAATTATAAATTCATGCAATAAGCTTTTCACAAAAAATTACTTTTAATCATTTATCCTTTTAAAAAATCTCAAGACTAATTTCCCCCTGATTATATTTAAATAACTAAATAAATGACAAAGTAAATATTAGTTAAAACTTATAACTACTGGGCATGATTGAGTAATGCTTTTAATCTGTGCAGGAAAATGTTTTAATTTAAAGAAATCTAAAATAAATATTATCTTTTGACAATTTTTGCATTTTTAGGTATTCTTTTGAATACACTGTAACAAATACTGCATTTATCAAAAATCTACATTCATGACTAGAACCATAAGTAAAAACATCACGAAACAGATCAAACAATTGTTCATACTTCAAATTCTTGTTTCTTAGTGTATTGCTCTTTAGCTTTCAATGCAATTAAAAATTTAAGAAAGTATTTATGACAAGTGCTTACTATCCACAACATTAAAATGCTTTTCTTCTAGTTCTGCAAGAATATGGACAAACTCATCAGTCACATGCACAAGATTTTATCATTATTTTAATAATGCATTAAATTTGCATGTGTTTGTCATTTGCCAAATTAATTTTTTTTTACTAACAGAAAAAACATATCTGACAATGGTATTACCAATTTATTCATTAACCCTCTCGCTCGTGAATTATGAAAAAAAAAGCAAAGAAAAAATCATTCTATGAATTAATATACCTAAATTCTTGTTTTAAATTCTAGGGAAAAAATTATTTGTTCTGCTTTATCCCCCATTAAGGGAAATTTGAGGAGCCTCACATGAGGCTTGTAAGTTTAAAAGGTTGCAAACATTTATATTCAGAAAAATGAAAGGAAACAGACAGATGACAAATTTAAGCTAATTTTTATATTTATTTTAATGTTCTAGAAGATATTTTAGCAATTATTACTCAGAGCTGAGGTATTCAATCTTTTACACTTTGGGGAACCCTTTGAGCTTACTGTTTTCTTGAAAGTATCCCTTAATCTAAGAGCAGAAAAAATAGGATATCAAAGCTTTAATCCTACTCAAATTTACAAAATTATCGCATTTTTATTTCATCACAATACAAGCATCTTAATAAGATAATGAATGGTTAATGGTAGCTAATGAGATCCCACCCCCTAAAATATACTGTAACAATAGCAACAATATTTTAAATTATAACAAATTAATAATAAAAAAAAATGACTTGGGTGTGATTGTTTTTCATTAAAAACAAAGTATTTTTACATCTGGAATAATTGTTAAAATCTGCAACCTAATGTCATCTTAAGCATCCAGTCTATTTCTGTATTTTGTTTTTGTCACAGCATACAAAGAGAAAGATTTTTCACATACATAGGTTGAAACAAATGATATTAGATGTTTCACAGCTCTTTTGGCAATTTCAGGATATTCTTTTCTGATGTCAATTCAAAAATGCATAATGTCAACTTGACTAAATTTCAGTTTCAGTTAAGTCGATATATCAATTTGTTGTTCTCTTTCTTTGATTGGAAGTTTGGAGGTACAGTCTTGAAAAGGATTTTGGATCCAAGATAATTTCTCCTTCTGAACAGGGAAGTATTTAAGAATTGTTTTCTGCAGATCTGATAAATGTTGGACCAAGGTAATTTTCACATTTTTATTGAGATTAGTATTACCATCTTCTACCATATTATGCAAATTATGAAAACAAATTTTACTTAACTCATATATTACAGTAACAACAAATGATAATATTTCTGCACTCACTTTATTCACATAATCAAAGACTTCAATTTTTCAAGAGTTGTGCTGTTATTTTTGATATACTAAATCAATATGAGGTCCCATTTGAGGCTTAGATGAATAAGAGGTGTCACTAAAGCAAAAAGGTTGAGAGAAAAACAATTTTAAACCACTCTTTCTTTGAATTATTGTAGGATCCTCATATGAGGTCCAGGTGAGCGAGAGGGTTAATATCCTGAAGACAGTATCTATTTTAACACTTAACTTATACTTCTGAATAATTTATAACAATAATCCTAAAAAGTTCTAAAAATATAACTATCAATAATTATATCATTTTGAATAAGATTTACTAAACAAGAAACAAACAAAGAAAAAAAGATAAACATTACATCTAATAAATAATTAATCAAAAGGCAGGAGACTATATAACTTGCATGACACTTAAACCAAAAAATATATATTAGTTTTTGAAATAATGGCTCAAATTCATTTATGCAAACAAAATAAAAAAAAATTCTTAAAATAAAAGTACATACAAATTAAATTAGAGTAATTAATAGGGTAGCTTAAAGTACATGTATTAAAAAATAATTGAACAAAGATAAATAATCAAGTGGACTCTTTATACTTTCCCAAGATGGTAACTAAGCAAATGTATATTTCATAATATATAAAAATAAAACAAAATGTAACAATATTTCTTTTAAAAAATGCAATATTTTTAACAGCTAAAACAATTTTTTTTAACTATACTTCTTGAGGACTTCGGGAACCTTTAATATCCTGATGAGTAGCAAGTATAACACACGGAATTCCTTTTAACAGGCTGCTAGAAATAACTTCTTGTAAAATTCTTACTGCCTCTTTCAATACTTCATCATCTGCAGCAGCATCAATGACATACAGAAGACCATGTTGCCCTTGAAAATATTTACTCCAAAAAGGACGAACAAATTCTGATCCTAGAGAAAAATTATTCATTCTTAATAATGAATACTCATTTTAAAGACTAAAAAATATAGCTTTAATCACAAGAAATATAAAGCAATAATTCTCACAAATATTGTTTTACAATATAAGTTTAATCTGACTGTAAATACAAATTATATTAGATAAAAAAAATTGTACAATTATTGCAATGAGAGCTATCATATAAGAGGAAGTATTGTAAAGCTTTAATTATTACAAATTAAGAAATAATCGAGATGCCTAGGATAAAATTTATTTTGCATATTAATTGATTCTTATGTACATTTGATTGTAAATTACAGCTATTAATGTCGATTTGTTTGGTTTCAGGAAGCTGTAGATTGCAGTATGGATTAGAGTTCAGTCTCTCAAGTTTTACAATGATGGCTTTTGAACTGTCAAGAAATGCTGGCAGAAATGTATAACTCTGTATAGATTCTATTTTAATTATTTTTAGCAACAATTAAAGCTTTATGATACTATGGCATAACGATTAAAATGTTACCATTTAAAGGATTACTTCAATCTACAGCTCCCTGAAACAAACAAATCAAGATTTATAGTTATAATTTACAACATTATGTACATAAAGATCATTTAATATGCAGAATAAATTTCATCCAAATATCTCAATTATTTCTAAGTAAGAATTAAAATTTTGATATTCCTCCCCACAAACAATTCATTAAGTATAATTTATTACTAATACTTGTGTCCGATAATAGTATACCACAACTATATTTAGCATATATATATATATAAAAAAATTACATGCAATATTTCAAAATCAGAATTAGAATCTGAAGATAAAAAAAAAAAAAAAAAAGAACTGTAATGTTAAAACTAATGTTGAAAATGTCTTTATAAAGAAACTCATGAATTTTTGGCTCAATGAAATTTGTCAATACAAGATTACACTAAGTGACAAAAAAAAAAAAAAAAAATCAATATAAATCAAATATTTATTATGTAAGGAATATTTCACATATCATTAACTTTTTTTTATATTCTTACTATCATAACTCTACAATTTTTTGTGTGATTCCTTTGCATTAAATTTTTTTTTAATGATAATAATACTCTATAAACATACGTTTTTATTTTCTCCCCTTATTTAAAAAACTAAAAATTAATAAATTTGTGTAAAAGCTAATTTTATATATCAAATATATTGTTGAACTAATTGCTTGTCACTTCATAAATGTATTAATTAGAAATGATTAAGCTTGTTTACTGAAATTTTAGACATCCACAATATTCTATAAGATCTCCCAAGCTGGAATCAATGTTACATGATAAAAATTGCACTCTTTTTATATTGGATGTATTCTAAAATTTCATATAATGCCAAATGTAGATTTTGAGATCTTATAAGATTTTATATAGCAGTAACTCGAACAATTTTATGCAAAAGCCTAGTGAAATGAAATTTCAAAATCACTGTCCATCTTCAACAATATAAAAATTGGTTGATCAATTAGAGCTGTATTACAGAATGTGCCAAATCATCAAATGCCAGATTAAAAAGAAACTAGTGTAATCAGTTCTTTTTAAGGGGACACAGTGTGATTCAAATAAAAATCTTTGATTTTATGATTTTCACAATTTTTTTTTTGCTTCCAACCAATGTAAAATATGATATGCACTCAAGCCAAAAGACAAGCCATTTAAATTAAAAAAAAAAATTTTTTTTTAATTTATTAGGCATTTTTTAAATGCTACCCTTTGTAAAATAATTGACATACACACATGAAGCTCAATTAACAAATTTGTCAAACTAAATTTAAAAAAAGCTTGTATGGGTTTTGGGATAACATGATTGAAATTAATAAAATAATTTTTTATGAATAATCATCAAAAATTCCTTAAAAAATGGGTAAAATCTAAATTCAATTATTTTATAAAAACTAACTATTAATTTGATTAAAAAATGCATACAAACTTATGATATACATATTTATAGCTATATAGCTAGAAAAAAAATATTTATGAACATTTGGCACAATAAGGGGAAAAAAACCCTTAGCATTATTATTATTATTTTTGTTCAAAGATAAAAAAAAAAAAAAAAAAAAAACCTTAGCATTATTATTATTATTGTTCTGAGATAAATCAATTTAAAGTTTTTATTTGTTGCAAAAAGATGTATAAATTCAATAAAATTTTAGTAAGCAAAATAACTGCATATGCAGATTGAACTATGTAAAAGTTTCATTTAGTTGTTTAATGCATATAATTATTTTGTATACTAAAAAATTTTAAATTTCCAATACTTAATTTGTTTTTAAAAAATATGAGAAATAACATATGAATCCAGTTTACAAAGGTTTTGGAAAATTGCCTATACTCATTTTCTTTTATGTTTAAAAAAGTATATTTTAGTTTATAGTCTTTAAAAAGA
Organism: Nephila pilipes; assembly: GCA_019974015.1. Classification (NCBI taxonomy): domain Eukaryota; kingdom Metazoa; phylum Arthropoda; class Arachnida; order Araneae; family Nephilidae; genus Nephila; species Nephila pilipes. The sequence continues at coordinate 129,218 of BMAW01129528.1, read as the reverse complement.
ATCCTGGACTACATATCCCTTTCTTTAACTTAATTTTTTTTTTCTCTTTTTGCAGGCAGGCCAGTTTTATTTTATGATACAATATGAAAAGTAACATTTTTTTTTTTTATTATTTTTCTTGCTTTTACATTTATAGTCTTGTGTGATATAATTTCCAATGTTTCTACTCAAAGATCTAAGCTACTGTCTGTCTTTTAGTGCTTTCAAAGAACACAATTATATTTAGATACTGACTCACCAACAGCTATGTTTGTCTACATGTCCTGATTTTGCAGAAGTCTCTTTGGAACACTTACTCTTAAATCACACTATGTAAGCTATCATTGATATTCTGGGTTATACATCTAGAACACATTTTAAAAGACTATCTGAAAATAATTTTTGGTATATATGTAAAATTTTTGTTAAATGATTTGAATTTATTGGTGTTCCAATATGAAGTTTATGTAGTGCATTTTTTTCACCTTTTGCAAGTAATGTTTGAAATAAATACCACATATTTTTGCCAAGACATTTAATACATGTGATTTTATCTATTGAAATACGACAATAAAGAGTAGCACATATTGATATTTTTCATACCTTGAAGATCACTTTTGTTTTCCAAAATAGCTTTTTGATAATATCTTGCAAGTTATTTTAAGGTAGTTTCTTTTAAGTTACTGTAACGTTTACCTCTTAAAGTAACACTTTTGCCTGCTACTCTTTCACAGGAATGCATAAGCTGGTACCTAATCTTGAGCTAACATGGTCCACGTATTTTTCATGATTTCAATCTATAGTCCATATATTTTTTTGGCTATTAAAGAGCTTGTGAATCTTAGCATTACCATAAGATATAAAGTTGTAAACTGGAAAACTAGATTCTTTTACCCATGACCACAGTTTAGTTGCTGCATTCATCTTCATTGCCCTTGGTGTCCCAATGTGGTTATCAGATAATATTTTTGAGACCAGAATACCAAATATCTTATTCAGCTGAGGACTCATCTATTTTATTTTTTACACTCACACATGTTGAACAGTACTTGCTCATTATTTTGTGATCAAGCACAGATCTAGTTAAAGTATCAAATTACACAGTCCCAAAACACAAATTTGTGATTATGTCCTCAAGTCAATCATTTTCCATCAAACAAAACAGCAATACAAATAATAACGATATTCATCACATTTTTATCCAATTTATAGCATGCATTTTTGAACACTGTTATGTACATCTTTCAACACACATTAGGAGGCAGGTGAGTATTTAAAGTGAATGTATCTTTTAATTTTGTTGAGGTTTTTACTTGACATCAAACACATATTGAGGAGCAAGCAAAATTTTTCAACTGATGCATGTCCCCCATTCATTGCAAGAAATACTTGAATAACATGAGCCTTCACATCAAATGGTTTAGGTGCATTAGATTTTGATGACTTTTTCAACAATGTGTAAGTTCCCACTTTTTCTCAGAACATACTAAAGCCTGTCATTAATAAACCTTGTATTCCTTTCATATTAATAAACAATCACAAACACTTGGAACACATTTAACATTCAAGTTTAAACTGATGGGGAAAATCCATACTTAAGATCAAATTCAAGTTTTAAAATAGTCTGTTTGCAACTATCACAAAGAGTATATTTATACATATCACACAAGGTATTTTTATCAATAAAAATATAACATAGTAAATTATTCCCATCACTGTAATTTGCAATTATTCCTGATCAATTACATTTTTTTCTTGCATAGAAATTCTTCCATTTTCAAAAATTCTGTCATCATAGGAACTTTCAGCAAGGTTTGAATTGCACTTTGAAATGAGTACATTATCCATAAGTTTTGTTTTCAAGGCACCAACATTTTTTAATATTCAGTTTACTTGAATTGTTTTTTTTCTCTGAATGAGGTATGAAAAGCCTTTAAAAAAATGCTATAATATAATAACTGCAAATATGCTTATATATAAAAGTAAACAGAATTTAAAGAAACAATTAGCCATTAAAGAAACCAAAACTAAATTGTTTCAAAAATATATTATAAAAATTAAAAGAGTGAATGCAGAATAAATTGGCAAATATAAACAAAATATAAGAGTAGAATGCATTCTCTTCACATATCAAAACAACTTGACACTGTTAAAATTAATTATTAAATAGGCAAGAAACTAAAGGTTCTTCTGCTAGAAAGGAATGATAATATGATGTGAATACCAATGAATATAAAAATTATAATAACTTTGGATACATTTAATGCAGAACTCTGTTAATTTGAGTTATAATAGAAAAATGTATACAGAATAATTTGGGCTAATTATTTTGATCAATTTTTGTCAAATTGTTATATATTCACGCTCATAGATGGCGTTACTGTCGCGAATAATTTTTATTAGTATTCTGAAATTGAAATCGGCAGAGGAGAAGTGGCATCGATGGTGTTGAGTATGATGTCCTAAGTTGCTGTAGTCAATCATGAGAGATTTTTGAATAAAAAAGTAATTTTACTAGTAACAAAAATGTTATTGAGAGTTAAATAACATAAGTGGTCCGTCGACCTGCAGAACAGCAAAAATATGGATTGTTCGTTCATTGGAAAGTTTCGTATTGAACATTGAGTAATGGTGGATGTGACTGTTTAATGGAAAATAGTTTCAACTTTACTGGATTATAGTTTTTGTTTCATCAGTATTGGATTACAATTGGGTCCGTTTCGTTTTGGGTAACTGTGAGTACACTTTTTGTTTATTTTAGTATGTTTTCCAAAATGGTGTATTAGTTTCATTGTATGAGTTGCATATATTTAGAGTTCTCCTTTCAATCAAAATGCTTTCAAAACTTAAAAAGAGTGAATTAATCGAAGTTGCCGAAGAACTAGAAATCAGTGTTCCGGCAAGTGCCAAAGTACTTACTATTAAAGATTTAATTGAAAAGAGCGATATTTATAAAAATAATCTTGAAGTCGTAAAAACTGTAGTTGAATCAATAATTGAAAAGAAAAAAGATTACGAAAAAAATGAAGCACGAAAGCTAGAATTAGAAAGATAGAAACTCGCGCAATTAGAAAGACAACTTGAGCTCGCGAATTTACAAAAAGTAACACAAAATGTTAATGTGTCAAGTAGCGATTCCGATTTAAATTCCAGTTTAGAATGTTTGATAAAAAGTGTCAAAACCTTAACAATACCAGTTCCGACACATGCAGAATCGTATAATTTATTTTTCCAATCGCTTGAAAGAGCTTTCAAAACCAAAAATGTCCCAGAACAATTTAAGTCAGAAATTCTATTAAATATCTTGGGGGAAAGGGCTACCAATTTAACGATATATTTAAGTGAGGATGAATTGTGTATGTATGACAAATTAAAAGAATTAGTATTAAAAGAATTTCAATCCACACCACAAGAAGTTTTAAATAATTTCCGTAAAGCGAAAAAACGCCCAAACGAAAGTTATATCCAATTTGCCTCGCGACTTAGTTCAGCATTTGATTACTATTGTCAATTAAGAAAGGTAAATGATTTCTAGGGAGTTTGTGAACTTATGGTTTCCGAAAAAATATTTGATTCATTAGATCGTGAATTACAAATTCATATTGGCGTGAAACAAGGAGAATCTTGGTATGTGCCACCAGATTTGGCTAGGCATTGCGATATTTATGCATCGTCAAAATTCAAAAACGATAGTAATGTGTTCTCAAGGCCGCAAGTCGTAATTCAGTCGCAAAAATATCGTAAAGAATACAGTCCACAAAAGGTATTTGTATCGGAGGTTAAAACTCCAAAATGTGTAGTCTGTAAATCTAATGAAAATCATTCTCTGAATGTATGCCCTGTATTCAAAAATATGCTTGTTAAAGAGAGAATTGAGGTTGTTAAAAATAAGCAGTTATGTTTTAATTGCTTAAATCATCACAAAGTGGCTAATTGTTATTCAAAATCTAACTGTTTTGTTTGTAAAAAACGGCATAACACACTTTTGCATATAAAAGAAAATGCAACCGAAGCTCGTTCGGAAAATGAAAGCTTAGCATTAAATCCAAGGTCAAATGTATTTGTCCCGCGAATAGAAAATCCCGATCCCAGTATTAATTCTCCATCGAATGTGCCACTTGCGAGCACTACACATTCATTCACTGCAACTAGTGTAAATGCAAAAAAGATGGTTTTATTGAGTACTGCGAAGGTCATAATTCAAAATAGTTTAGGAATATTTACGAGCGCACGTGCGTTGCTAGATGTTGGAAGTATGAGTCATTTCGTTTCGAAACGTTTAGCCGACAAATTGAATTTGAAAAAACAAAAACGAAGCATAGATCCGGATTAAATCAGTCTTCTTCTGTTGTTAATAGGATTGTAAAAACAAAAATTTCGAATGGTAGTGGAAGTTTTGAAAAAGAAATTGAGTTATTAGTAGTACCGGAAATAACAGATCATTTACCCTCCAGGCAATTTGACATTAATACGCTAGAATTAGGTAATTTCAAATTAGCAGATGTGAGTTTCAATAAACCTGGAGAGGTGGATATTTTATTAGGTGCCCAAATATTTTACGAACTTTTGAGAACGGGTCAAATTAGGTTTCCGGATTCAGAAATTGCTTTTCAAAATACAGTGTTTGGATATGTTGCTACCGGAAGTGTGCCAATCGAGAACAAAACTACTTTTCATTGTGGATTAATAATAGAGGATTTGGATGCAAATTTAAGGAAATTTTGGGAAATTGAGGAAGTTGAAGGGGGAAAATTACCAGATGAGGAGAGTAATTTGTGAGGATCACTTTATGAAGACACATTTCAGAAAGGACAATGGAACCTATGTAGTTAAAATGCCGTTTAAGATAGAGCCCCCATGTTTAGGCGAGTCCAAACACATAGCAATTAAAAGATTTAATTCTCTTTGGAAACGTTTGGAGGGAGATCCTGAGTATCTGCAACTCTACCGGGAATTTTTAACAGAGTATGAGAATTTGGGGCATATGCAGGCAACTTCTGAAACTCCAAAATATTTCATGCCTCATCATGGCGTTTTTAGGCCAAAGAGTAGTACCACCAAATTACACGTGGTTTTTAACGCATCAGAGGCAACGTCATCTGGACAATCGCTGAATGATAACTTATATTCAGGATCGGTTGTCCAAGATGATTTGTTTGCTATTTTGTTGCGGTTTCGAAAACATTCTGTAGTTTTCACTGCCGATATAAAAAAGATGTATCGTCAAATTTGGATACATCCAGATCAGTGTGATTTACAATGTATTTTTTGGAAAAGTTTAAAGGAAGAGAAATTACGCATATTTAAGTTGCTCACTGTTACCTACGGAACCAAGTGCGCTCCTTACTTGGCAACAAGAGTACTTCAACAATTATGTTGGGATGAAGAAAACAGGTATCCTTTAGCTGCCGCTGCTGGTAAAGACTTTTACGTCGACGATATTCTAAGTGGTAACGAGGATTTATCTTCTGCCATTGAACTACAAGACCAGTTAATACTGTTATTAAAATCAGCGGGCATGGAGCTTCATAAGTGGAGTTCAAATAATCCTAGTCTGTTACACAATGTTCCAACGTCGGACCGAGAATACAATTTTGATAATCCCAACTCAACAACATTAAAAACCTTGGGATTACAATTTAATCCTAAAAAGGACACATTTTGTTTTAGTGTTCAAAAAAATTGTGAGTCCAGCAACAAAGCGAACAATGCTATCTGATATTTCCAGATTGTTTGACCCATTAGGTCTCTTAGGACCTTTGATAATTACAGCCAAGATTTTCTTGCAGAAATTATGGATTTTAAAAATTGATTGGGACGATGAAGTTCCTTTACACTTAAGTAGAGAGTGGGAAAAATTCAGTTCTGAATTGAGTCAATTAAAAAATGTAACTGTAGAACGACATGTTTTAACTTCTAAGGCACTGAAAGTTGACCTTATAGGCTTCGGAGATGCTTCGAAAGATGCATATGGTTGTGCCGTCTACATTAGATCTGTATCAAGTTATGGTGACATTAAAGTGTCACTCTTGTGCAGCAAATCTCGAGTGGCTCCCATCAAGGAAATAAGTATTCCACGTTTAGAACTTTGTGCTGCTGAATTACTTTCAAAACTTATCGTAAAGGTTATATCATCATTACAACTTGAATTTCATGAAATACATTTGTACTCAGACTCTACCGTGGTGTTGGCTTGGATTAAAACTCCACCCAGCTCTCTGAAGGTATTTGTAGCTAATCGTGTCACCAAAATTCAAGAGAATACAAAGGATTTTCATTGGCATTATGTTAAAACTGCTGAGAATCCCGCAGATTTAATCTCACGAGGTATTTTTCCTTCAAAGATCCAACAATTAGACATTTGGTGGAATGGACCTTCTTTCTTGTCATCTAGTAGCTGGCCACACTTCAAGGACAATCCTGATGTTTCAGATGATGAATATCTTCTAGAGGTTAAAGGAACTGAAAAGAACTCAGAACTAAATAAGGATTCTATGATTCACCTTTCTCTTTGTACTACTCCTAGTTTTTTAGAGTGTCTTTTTGAAATAAGTAACAATTACATTAACATCATTCGTGTTTTAAGTTATGTTTTCAGGTTTGTCAAGAACTTAAAGGGCGCAGTGAAGACAACAGGTCCACTGAATGCAAAGGAGTTGAATGCAGCAGAGGCATTCTTAATTAAAGGTGTCCAAACACATACCTTTACTAAGGATATTAATAGTCTCCAAAACCAACACTGTGTGCCTCCAGGTAGTAAATTAAAAACTTTGAATCCTTTCTTGGATTCTAAGGGATTGTTAAGAGTCGGAGGACGGTTAGGTAATAGTAATTTGAGTTTTAATAAAAAGCATCAAATAATTTTGCCAAAGGGTCACAAGTTAACTCTAATTATAATAGAACATTTTCATAAAAAATATTTACATATTGGTGCTTCTTCGTTACTCTATCTTGTTAGAGAAAAATTCTGGCCTCTAAATGGACGAAATAGTTGTAGAAAAATTGTTCATCAATGTATCATTTGTTTCAAAATCCAACCAACTGTGTCGACTCAAATCATGGGCAATCTGCCCAAGGAAAGAGTTTCTCCAGATTTTGCTTTTAATTGTGCTGGAGCCGATTTCTGTGGGCCGTTTTATATTAAGAGTAAAGCTCAGCGTAAAGGTGCTTTACAGAAGGTTTATATTTGTATTTTTGTGTGCTTTTGTTTTAAGGCTGTGCACATTGAGATCGTTTCTGATTTGTCTTCAAATTCATTTATTGCAGCTCTAAAGAGATTCATGGCTCGAAGAGGTAAGTGTGCAAGGTTGTTTTCAGATAATGGATGGAATTTTGTAGGAGCTAATAAAGAAATTAAAAGGCTTCATGAAATGGTTAAAAAACCAGATGAAAAGCTGGCAGGCTATTTAGCTGCAGAAGGTATTGAGTGGAGGTTTATTCCACCAAGATCCCCACACTTTGGTGGCCTTTGGGAAGCAGCTATAAAGTCGTTTAAATATCGTCTAAAAAGAGTTGTTAAGGGAATAAACTTAACTTACGAAGAGTTCTTAACAGTAATTGTTCAAATAGAGGGAATTTTAAATTCTCGTCCTCTTTGTCCTTTGTCAGCTAACGAGGACGATTTTGAAGTTCTTACTCCTGCACACTTCTTGGTAAACAGGTCATTAACATCTTTAACTGAACCTAATTTGACAAACTTTAAGGAAAGTCATCTCAAAAAATGGCAAAAAATTACTAGACTTGTGCAATGAATGTGGAAATTTTGGCATCGTCACTATCTCAGTCAATTACAACAGAGATCCAAATGGATGTTCGAGAAAAATAGTGTAAAATTAGGAGATTTAGTTTTATTAATAGAAGATAATTTGCCTTGTTATAAATGGGCTATGGGCAGGATAATTAAAATTTATTTTGGGGATGATAAAAAAATTCGTGTTGTTAAAATTAAAACGCAGTCTAGTACTTGTAAAAGAGCCATTTCAAAAATTTGTGTATTGCCTATGGAACATAATTAATGTGTAATCTTTAATTTTGTACATATGAGTTTTGTATTATTGTTTCTTATATATATGTATCGCTATTATTGTGTATCTTGTGTTTTTACTAATTTGTGTAAAGGTTTTAATACTGTTTGTTAGTGAACTTCTGTAATTTCTTGAAACCCTGGGGTTTCAAGGTGGGGAGTATGTTATATATTCACGCTCATAGATGGCGTTACTGTCGCGAATAATTTTTATTAGTATTCTGAAATTGAAATCGGCAGAGGAGAAGTGGCATCGATGGTGTTGAGTATGATGTCCTAAGTTGCTGTAGTCAATCATGAGAGATTTTTGAATAAAAAAGTAATTTTACTAGTAACAAAAATGTTATTGAGAGTTAAATAACACAAATCATATGTAAAATCATAAATCTGTGTGTATCCCCCAAAATCATTTAAAAAGTATGGTGATTTGTAATAAAAAATTATTGGATCCCTTGTTTTCAACTCAATTGTAAGACTAACAGAAAAGCAAATAAAATGTGTTTTGAATTTAAAAAAAAAAACTAAAGTTTTGTAATGCGGTAATTTCATGTGAAGTTAAAATGTTAAATTTTAACCAGGAGACTATTTTATAGAAAATTCAATAGCTTTACATGAGCTATGTCTGATAAATTTCAATAGCAGACTTGAGTTTCTTTGTTAATTTGAGATGTGTAACTAAGAAGTAACATAGTTTCAATTGTAAAAAATGATACAAGCTTAACCTACAATTATTACAGCTATATACAAATATTTTTTTTAATTAGTTTCCTAAATTCCTACTACAAAGAAAACTTAAAATAGAAACAACATGAACTAAGTTAGCAATAAAAATGTAGATACAATATTGACATGATTCATTAGTGTAGCTTTAGAGTAACATACTTGGTTATTTAGCCTGAAAATGGAATTTTTAAGAAGAATATAATGAATATTAAGACAAAAATTCTTAAGTGAATATTGTAAAAATGAACATGCAGATGTAAACTTACCACCTAACTCTTTAATATCCACAACAGTATCTTTCAAAGGAAGTGTTTTGATATTAAACCCTATAATGAAGTATAAATAAGCTGTGAAAAAAACTGCAAACAAATAATTGATACAATACATATAAGATTTAATGCATAATTATAAAACAACTTTTACACAAAATTATTGTAACAAACCTAACAATGCAATATATATGAAAAAATATAGCATGCGTGAAAATTTATAACCTAAATAAAATTTTGACTTAGTTACAGATTTGATGTTTGATTGAAATTGTGAATATGATGCAAGTTAAATTGTTACCCAACAATAATTTCTAAGAGAGCCATAAGAGTTTTATAATCAACATATCAGTATATGAATATTAATGTTTATTTAATTGATCAATAAATAATATCAAATAACTTATGGGAAATAATATTTAACAAATCTGAGATAATTATCAGAGGAAAAACTTTGAGAATGCAGCATGGAGAAAATTAATACATCAGTGCAAACAGCAAAAAATACACTCTGTTGATTTTGATTGAAAATAAAAAGCCAGTATAGGAAATCTAAGCAAATGAGTTACGACCTGTTTTATGTATATCATCTGGTTATACTACTAAAAATTCATAATTTTCACAATCAATTTAATCATTCATAATTGTGTCATCATATCATTAATAGTACATTGATTAGAGTGACTGGCCTTACTTCTCACGAGAGAAAAAGTAGTAGGAATTTGGCATCAATCGCCATAAAGAAAACAACCTAAAATTAAAAAAACCATTGTATCCTAGCTATACAAATACAAAGTTATAGAAAACACATATCTTACAAAACCTGAATGTAACAATCACTGATATGTATCTAAACTATCTTGACTGTAATTATCTAAAAATACTGAAATAATGTTTCTTTAAGTGAATTTAAAACTATAAATATCTATGAATATCCACCAGAATTTTTTGTATCTCTTAATCTAATGCTTTGCACAAAAATGTTTAAAAATTATATTTAGTATTAGAATGAAAATATGTTTGTTATAGTCATGAAATCTTGTACTTTTCGAATGCTGTATTACTATGCACAATAACACAGGAAAATGTATTTAACATGGGCTTAGCATACATTTGAAATCATGTGTTATTTGTAGTCTGCAGAAACTAGTATAATATAATTTGATAATAGTAAATAATATCTTTGGATATTCATGCTAAAAAAATTTTTTTTAAGTATTACATGTTTTTACAAATCATTTTTCTGTACAAGAACAACACTTATAGCTTATGCAATCATTTTAAACAACTCTAGCAAATTATAATAAACTTATGTTGTATTCACACCTGTAGTTGGTTCTATATCGGTTACAGATTCGCCTACTAAAGATGCTAAAGCTGTAGTCTTCCCAGAACCTTGGAGACCCAAGCATAATACTTGATATTGATCTCTAATTATGATTACTGGACGATAACAACTCAGCCACTGCCAGCACTAAATAATATAGACGAGGGTAAAAATACTGAGAATTATAACACTTTCATTCCTATAGAAATCTATGCAATTTAAACAATTCACGAAATATTACCTTTCTCATCCCAATTCTACAGGCTACAAAACCTATTTGCACGTTGTCAAATAACTTTGGCATTTTTCATTTATATCATAATAGAAGACTATTTGAACATTTCAAATAAATATATAAACAAATCATTTTATTTACATATTAAATTTGCCCTTTATGAACCATTATTGACACCGGTTGCAACGGTTGAAGTGAAATTTTTATGGGCTTCTCAGCATCACTTGAATGAACAAAAAACTAATGTTGCAAACAAGAAAATTTTTAAATCCATATACAAATAAAAATGTATAAATGAAATAATGTACGATATTTCTTAAAACTCTTAATAATATTTATGATAATTTTCAATAAAATATTTAATTCCCTTGAGTGGCATTACTTTTCTTCTACATATCTCTGTTGCTTGGCAACGCTTTCTGTTGCAAAACAAGCAAACAAAGATATATGAGATCATGTAATGTTTCAAATGTTTATTTGAAAAATGAAATGTTTTGACATTTTACAAATCCAATGAATAAATACAGGGGTCAATAACTTTTCTCTTTTCCCCTGTGAAAATACTTCAATCAATTAATTATATCGTATTCAAAACGTGAAATATTGTGTCTTTTTTTATAGTAATGGTTCTCTTAAAAGAATAACATGTCTAAAAATTTGTATTTTTCGAAAAAAATTCAGATATTGGATGACAAGTGAGTTAAAATACCAAAATTATTTTTTTTTATAGCGTTAACAACTTGTGTCGTTTTTGTTGTATTATAACCGAAAGAAATAACTTACGAATCTGTATTAATATCTAGATATAATAAGTGTTCAGATTTTTCTTGAAATTATTTATGCATCAAAGTTTAAAAGTTTATTACTTAAATATTTTAGAATGTTGAAGAAAACTAATAATTTTCTGTATCTTGCCATTTTGCAATGCCTGTAAAGAATATAGATTAAAAAACATTTGATATCAAAAATATATTTAAGTACTTCAAAAGAATGTGACTTATAATCTAAAAATATTATTTAACCACAAAAAAGCAACTTTTATCATTATAACATTATCAAACTCTTAAACTATGGGTATTTTTTGTAAAATCATTTTTGTAAAGGTAATTTTTGTAATGTAAGTAATTCATTAGAAGAACTACTTTTTATTCTATCCAAATTTTTTTTTTTTTTTTTTTTTTTTTTGCATATGTATTACTTTAATACTTGAGTATAGTGGCAGTATTATGAAATTCATTATAATACAGTGTCTTAGCAACATTGAAAATCAAAGAGAAATATGTCATGGTGATTCATAATAACATCTATTTTATGTGCTTAGACATTTTATGCAAAATACTTGACTTCATTTCATAATTTCTTTTTCGTAGATTTCAATCGACTTAATTATATATGTGTATATATATATGTATATAATTTTCATCATTTCATTGCTTTCATAAATTGTAACAGTTGTAATATACACTCAACTATTATTTCTTCATTATTTACAATAATAATGGCAAATTAATTTATAAATTTTTTATAAGAAAATATAACATTTATATTTATTATATAACTTCTTAAATCTTAAGATACTATATTATAATAAGCAAAAAGTTATCATGATTTTGATTTTTTCTTTAATGGCCGATGTTGAAATACCTATATTATAATTGTACATCATTTTTTTTTTTTTTATTTTAGGATCAATTCTTGTATTAGTGACATAGCAAACATTTTTGATGGAATTGAAAATCTTGATAAAGAATTAAGTGTCATAAATGCAGGGGAAATATTTACTGAAGAATTATGTGATATGCTTCAAAAGCTGGTAAAATATATCTTTTTCATAATTGTACTGAGAGGATAATAGAGTTAATGTATTTTTCAAATTCTTTTAAAAATTTGCTTTACATATGTCTAAATTTTCAGGTCCTCCTTCTCTCACGGTCTCCCAGTGTTGCTGAATTCATTTTTCCTCATCTTGGAGAAATACAAAAACAAAATAACATTCGTTTACTGGAAGCCACTGCTGTAGATGACACAGAGAAAATCCTTTCAGTTGTAGATAATTTGTCTGATAAGATAGACATGATGTGGGAAAGAATATGTTATTACTTAGAAAAATACTCTGTATCTTTTTTATATGAAAATTATAAGCCTTTGACATCATTGCACAATCATTTTAATCTTTGTCTCCTTAAAAACTATGTTATCAATTTACAACACATGTTTGTACCAAGACTAGTCTGGGAAAAATATAGAGATCATCGTCGCAATTACCTCAAAAACTACAAATGCCTTTGCCTTGTTGAAAATTCTTGTTTTGGTTGCTGCTTAAGACTTGGTATTCAGTTGATGTATGAAGATGAATTTTTAACTTATATTGGATGCTTTCATCCATTTATTGTGACCCAGTCGAACATTCTGGAAATCTATATTGAGGTTATCAATAAGAAATTTTATAAACTTTTGTGTCATCTTGATGAATGTATGGCTAAAAAGAAAGATCTAATAGAAGAAATAATCTCAATTTTACATACATCTCATTTATCTTATGATAAGTATACGAAAACTTGTTTTAGCTGTTTTATGCAAAGTAAAACTTATTCAGAGCTTGAACCTGCAATTTATTGTATTAAAAACAATTATGGTACAGAGAGTGTTTGGAAATCAGTTTTTGTTAGTTCCATTATTAAAATTGTAGAAGCAATTTTGACTTTTGAAGACAAAATAAATATTCTTTTTCATAAAAAAGAAACAATGTATCATACACATATAGATGAACTTTCTATTTTACTAGAAGGTAAATTGCTAGATATTTTACTAGAAGGTCTTTTAAAAATATAAATATTTGAAATGTAACAGAAATACTTATATAAAAAAAGTTAATATGTTCAGACATAATTTATATATTGAAAGTCTGAAAAAAACAGCGTGTGAAAACTGAAGAGAAAAAAAAAAAGAGATTTAGACTATTTTGTTTCATAAAAAGCATAATTTTTTGGGTCAAAGGTAAAAAAAAACTTGGAGGAAAAACTATATTCATTTATTCAATGATTTAAAAAGGATAATGTATCCTTACAAACTATGAAAAATATTTAAATCATTTTGTAATTGATAGTCATCTCTCTCATAAATGAACTAAAAAAAAGAACTCAGGAGGTTAATTTAAATGTGAAGGACAAAAAAATTATAACATAAAATATTCCTGGAGATAAAACTTGTACATAAATATCAATTGTAAAATTTAAATATTTATGATAGATTATATAAATTTAGGAAATAAGTAGCAAATATATATTTTTATGATTAAAAAGTAATATTTATATATTTAAAATAACTAGTATCTGATCTATTCAAGTATTAATTATTACTACTGTATCTATTAATATTTTTTCAGCTCAAAATATGTTAAATTTACTCGTAAATATTGGTTAAGTTATTGTTACTCTGAAATTTATATGTACATTAAAATATCTTTTTTAAATGTCCATTTACTTAAAAAGAACAGATATATCTCTAAATAGCTTATTTATGGCAATAAAACTCATGCTTATAAACATATTTTTGCTGAGTTAGCAATTTGGGGGGGGGGTGAGAGGGGAAGGGAATTTTTCAGGTATAATTTTCATGGAAGAGGCACAACTTGAAAGGATATTTCTGTAGAATTAAAACTGAAATATATTTTTTTGAAATTTCTTTAATATTTTAAAAATTAAAGAAGTTAAAGTAATTTATCTAAGTAAACTGTATGATTTTAAATTAAATAAAGTGCAGTAACACCATTATTTACTTGAATAATACTAGATATTTTTAATAGAAACTCATGATTAATTTATGCTAACTCTTTTCAAATATATCATGCAGAAAAATTAGATGGAGGTTATTTATATTTTTTAAATTATATATATATATATATATAATCAGATTTATCTAGTTGAAATTTTGTAGATATAGTTTTATGAAATTTTCTCTAAAAGATATCTAAAAATGCTTTGTTTATTAGTTCTAGATTTTAAATAATACATGGTTTTTTTTTTTCATTATAAAATGTAATATGGATTATTGCAGTAAATTGCTAACATTTTTAATGGTTGTAATAAGTTTTGGTATTTAGGATCAAAGCTTGTTTTAGCAACTGAAAGTCCAGAACAATCTCCATTTGCTAAGGCTCAAAATAAGAAAGTATTAAAAAAGCACCTATCTCTGATGGAAGGTGAGAAGATAATTCTATTATGGAATTGGAGGTGAGCTTCAAGTCTATTCATAATTTTCATTTAATTCTTTCAAGTTTATTATTTCAACTATAATTAATGTAACTTACCCTTACGATAAAAGAAAGCAGTTATTATGTATTGTAGTTATCTCATAATTATGGTAAAAGATATATTTAAGGAATTATATGCTATTTTCCACTGCTTTTTTTTTTTTTTTTAACCTTTATAGAACAATTTACAGCAGTTAGTCTGATAAGTTATTATATAAAATAATGGAATCAAGTAAATTTTCCATTTTGGAAAAATTGGGCTTGATCTTTGCCATCTCTTTTATAAATAAATATTGATTTTATTGTTGATTTTCTCATATTATAACTATTTTTTAAAAAAAAAAAAAAAATCTAAAATTGTGTGGATTGAATACAATTTATTTCTGCTTAGTTTTAAAAGTGACTTTACTTTCTACTGCCTTTGAGAAATTTATTATTGTGTTTCTTAACTGATTTATGATTACATTTATTTTTAACATAAATATACCGTTCTTGTTTGATGCCTTTGAAAGAAATCCAGGGATAAAAATTTTGTTTGAAAAGAATTAAATATTAAACTCCCCAAAGTTGAATATTAGAAGTCCAAATTATTAATATGTATAAATTTTTATTTTTATTTAAATAAGACTATTTAAATACAGATAATTAATTTATATTTTTTAATTATATAAATAATAAAAATATTTGGACTGAGTTAAATTTAAATATTATTTTTATATTATTCTTTGATGTAATGAATAATGGAAAATCCTATGTTACTATTGTCATATTATTTTGTGAGATTTTAGGAAGAGAAATTTATTGCCAAATTTTCTTAATTGACCAAATAAATGTATTTTTTAGTTGTTTACTTTTAAAAATCTTCAATAGGCATGTTTTATATAGTTTTTAAATACCACAATATATATTTTCTCAGTTTTACATTTCTTTGTATTTTAATAGAATTTAAATAGAACAATTTTTTTTAGTTAGAATATTTGTAGTATATTTTTTAATAAGAATATATGTGGCATATAAATTTCCATCTACAAAGTTCCATTAATATGATTTATTCATCACATGTTCAATTTTTTTTATAGGCTTACTATTGTTGAAAAAGGATATTTGAGTTACCTTCAAAGATCACTTCAGAATGACATTGAAAATATTGTGAAAACTCACATTGAAAAAGAAAAAACAATTCTAAAACATCAACAGTGGAGGGATCTTCTGATCTGTAACAAAACAACTCAATTTACTTCTGAATCAGTGAAAACTAATATTTTGCTGCAAAGTACATTCAATACAATACAGACATTAGAAAAATATTTACCTGTGTTAAATACCTCATGTGACTCATTCCTTTCTTTTAAATCCTCATTTCATCATACTCTTGAATCTTATGTAATTAATCTCATTCAGCATTTGAAAGAAGTTGCTGGGCATACAAATAATACTTGCATTATTTTTTATGAATACATTGCTATCAATAATGCAGTTTTCTTAAAGGATAGACTTAAAGGTTACTGTGATATTTTGATAGGATCAGTATGTGAGTAAGTATATTCTCTTTTTTAAAATAATAATAAAAAAAATATTGACTGAATTCATTTCTTTGTTAATAAATGTTTTTGAAAGGAATTGATAAATAACTTGTAATATTCGTTCAAGAATATATTTATTTTTATATTTGGAATATGTATGAAACAAGTCACATGACAATGATTTAAAATAATTGTTGTAAATTATAAAAATTTATTTTTAATTAAAATCCTACTCTAGTATTGTGAGTTTATTAAAAAAAAAAATGTCCATTGTGCATCATGTAAATAATATAATTGACCAAAAAAGGAAACAAATTCATTAAAAAACATTTTTCAATCTAGAAAATAAATATTTATATCTATAGGCTAATATATTTATTTTGTAAATTTTATATATTCTATAAGGTTTGTATTCACTTATGTTGAAATATAAAAGATTTTTGCAAAAACAATTGGTGACAGAGTATCATAAAATTCCATAAACAAATTTTACAAAATGAAATATCATACTTAGAGGAAGTATCTAAATAATTAGAATTTAATGACCGATTATATTAATTTAAAAGAAATAATATGTATATAGGTTTCATTTTTAGTTTTGTGGTATTTCCATTTCTATAATATTTTCATGTTGTTTAAAATATTATTTGAAAATAAAATAGTGTTTAAAAGATCTATTTTGATATTTCATATCCTTTGTCAAGAATAGGATTTTTATTTTTTAAATTTATGAGAAAGATTGCCAATGAATTATGATAAAAATGATCATTAAACATGCTTATGTCATGAAGTAAATTCATAATGACATCTTTATGTAATTTTTATAATTATTTATTTTAAGGTTACAATTGAAAAGTAAATAGTCACTTTTACTCATTTTAATTCAGGTCTCAGAATAATATTTGTCACTCACTAACTCAGTTGACTGAAGAATTAATGGAGTCTGCTTTTCTTCATCTTTTCAAGTATGTTTCTTGCAGTATTTTATTTGATGCAGACAGTTATGATTTCATCAATTCAAAACCATTTTTTGAGGTAAGTAGAATAAATAAAATCATTTTCTTTATTTTACAAGTGTTAATTTATGTTTAAATCTTAGAAAACAATTCTTACAGGTTTTGAATTATCTTCAATATTAAATTAATGTAATTTTTACACTATAGAGTAAAAATTTAGTGCTTATTTGCTTGAAGATATGGAAATGATGTAACTTTTCTCAAAACCTGTAAGCATAACTTTTTTTTGTAGTATCCTCCAGAAAATCAAATATGTTATTATTATATTACACAATTTAAAGTTAATGTGGGATTATAACATATTTTAAAAATTTTGTTTAACATAATTTTTATTACAGCAAACAATTGACTTGTTCAGCATTTCTAAATATATCATGAAACTTATTTTTTTATCACTTTCTCTATATGTAATAACAATACATATTTTTCTTTGTTAAAAATCAATATCATGAATATTTAACATCACTTGGAGAATGAATTTTCAATAGTCCTTCAGTAGGAAATTTTAAAATTCAGTTTTTTAAATCTCTTCATTATTTTTATCTAGTTTAATTCTATTCTTAATTTTCATGTAAAGCAAAATGTTTGACATATTATTTCTAAATAAATTTTATTATATATATATGTGTATATATAAATAATATCTCCTTCCAAAACTCAAAACATTTTGAAAAGCCTGTATTTTAACTTTACAGTTTTTCTGTTTTAACAATTTTGAATACTGTAATATTTATTTTAAAACCTTAGAGATTAGTACTTCATCATGATTGTAGCTTTAAAAAATATGTAAATTAATAATTTGAAAAATTGCTTAGGGATTTATAAGATTTTTTTTTTTTTTGTCTAAACTTTCTTTACTTTAATAATATTGTGATATATCAGATTTTAATGGCCTTTCTTCAAAATTCAACAAAGTTCTCTACGATACATGAAATTACTTTTTCTAAATTCCTTATACAATGTTAACTACAGCAAATTCATTTGATCCATCCTTTAAAGTTGTTAATAAAGAAGGGAATTTTTTTCAACAGAAAGAGTTGTCTGTTTATAAAGTATCCCACAGTTGCATTGTTATTTAATACACACCTAACTTTTTTTAGATATGGTTTTATTTTATCTGAATAATATATTAAAACATGTCATTTCTTTTTATTTCAACAGGGTGAACGAATTTCGTACAGTATACAGATGTGGAATTTTTATATGAAAGGACTTTTGCACGATGTAGCATATTTTTTACCTCAAAACTATGCAAAACAGCTATATTTTAAGATTTTATCTTCATCATTAGAGCACTTTCTTGTACGCTATTCTACAGCTACTCCCAGTGAATCTCGAACACCACAAGTAATGAATGATATCTATGCTCTTCTTTTGTGTGCAAGTGAGCTTCTGTGGCCTGCTTGCTCATCTGCTTTTCAGTTCATGGGAAGAAAGTATGAAATGGCTGAAAATTCAGATGTATGTAAAAATTGATACTGATCAATGCTAAAATTGCTTTATGATATGATATGATTTAACTTTATATATGTAATGATTTAACTTTAATTAAGATTAGTTTCTCATAATAATAATAATTTAATTTCCCTCATTCTCTCATTTAAAAGTAAAGCATTCATTCTTATTTCCTGATACCATTCCTTTTTAACTTAATTTATGCAATCACACTTTCTTAAAAAATCACTGATAATGCTGTTCTCATGGCTTCAGACCTGTAGGGATGATTCCTACTAGACTTTTTTTCATGCACCTAAAATCCCTGGAAGTCCCTCCATTCATCACACATGATCTAGCATGAAAATCTCTCATATAAAACACCAAATAAGAGAAAATTCTCTCTCTTCTGATCTCTTATGCTCTTCTGACTTTTTGTACTGTTTATCCAATGGCAGAGTTGCATCTCCTGCCATGTGGAAATGCTCTCTCTCTCCATTACTATAAAATAAATAGTTAAACTTGATCTTAGCTTCGATTGTTTTGAAATTTAATTAAACAGTAATTTTTAAAAGACAGGTATTCATTATATATATTGGTATACCTGGCAACCATTTATTATGGAAATAATCTTTTCAGCTATTTCAGTATCAGCTAATGTTTCTTTTTAAAAAGTAGTTTAGTTGAAAATGATATATTATACTTGTCAACTATGTGAGGCAATAAATAAAAGTGTATGTTACATTTTATAACCCTACTTTAGAATTAAAAGGGATAAATTCAAAAAGGGGTTCATTTTAGAACCTTTTCTTCATCATCAGTTCTCATTACACCAAACTGGTGCATGAGGCTGCAACAGCTGCATGCTATTCAACCCAGTCTAAAATTGTCTCCCGAGTACTTCCCCAACTTGGCCATCCAAATGAGTTCCTCTCTTCTATGATTATAAGGCAACATGTAGGGTTTTGGTCTTCCTCTCTATCTCTTTCCATACAGTCAGTACAATTCTTGTGTTATCATTTGATGGCATTCTAAGTACATACCCAACTTCATTTTTTAAAATTTGAGCGGAAATAGATTTCCCAGATGTTTTGTTATACATTTCAAAATTTGAAATTTTATCTGACTAGAATATTTTAAGAACCTTTCTGAGGCATGAAGTTTGAAAGGCATTTAATTTACTGTTCTTTTGATTCAGACAATTTCCAAGCCTTCCGGAAAGAAGGACCTCTAATACTGTTGTGTTGTTATTTGTAATTTGAGCTTAATACATAAATTTGAATCTTTTTAGAATTAATACATTGTTCTGAATGAATGTTGGGCTTTTCTAATTCTAATTTTTATCTCTTCAACTGTGTCTCCCTTTATAATTATTGTAATTCCAAGGTATGAAAAATAATATCTCGTCAAGTATGTTTTGTTTTAATAGAAGTTAATCATTAATTTTACTATTTATTTTCATTACTTTTGTTTTTATTTTCATGTATTTTCACACCTGCTTGTTTGGCAATATCCTCCAGTTTCTGTCTTTTCTTTCATGCCAGCAAAACTTGAAGACAATACAACAGCAAAAAGAAGATATTCCATTCTAAAATTGAAATCCCTGCATATTCCTACTTTTTGGTATTTTAAAGTCTGTCTCATTATCCAGTCTGTTACAATTATGAAAATCATTCTAGATAGGATACATTCCTGCTTTACTCCAGTTTGTATATCAAATGTCTCTGATGGCATGTCTTTTACAGTAATTTGTACTCTACCACTACAATGCAGGTTTCTAATACTATTAATTAATTTTTCAGAAAATCTATAGATGTTTAAGATTTTTCAGGGGCAGTCTTTGTTTATGCTGTTAAATGCTTTCTTGAATTTAGTTCAATACATTACTCAAGAATGTTCCTTAGAACAAAAATATGGTTTAGTATACTTTTTCTTCCTTTAAACCCAGCTTGTTCTGATCGAACAGTTTTGTCTACTCTACCTTTCACACTTTTAATAATAATACTGGTAAAAAATTGTTATGTTATAAAAAGTAAGTTGATTCTTCCTCATTTATCACATTTAGTTAAATTTCCTTTTTTAGGGATTCTTACAATGAAAGATTCTTTCAAAGTATTCGGGACTTGCTTTTGTGGCCCCTCAAGATTAAATATCCCATGTAGTATGGATGCCAAAAGTTCGTTATCACACAGCTTTAAGTAGTTCAACATTCAAGTTTTTTTCCATATATTTTATCATTCTTTTGGGCTTCTATAGCCTTCAAAATTTCCTGAACAATAATTTCAACCATATTTACTTCACATTTGAATTCATCAAATGGGGAAATTATTGTTTGGTTCACAACACTCCATCGGACATTTAAAATTCCTCAAAATGTTATTTCCATCTCTCTTTTATCTAAATCTTCCTTAAACAAGAGGTGTCATTTTTTCCCTCTCACTCCACCATCTGCTCTCTTTTTCAGATCCCCAATCTGTTTTATAATTTTAAAAACTTCTCCAATATTGCCTACATCTTATCTTGCTGCATCCATGTATGAAGGCTTACACTTTTGCTATTCTGAGAAATTTTTACTTTTTTGCTAAGGAGTATTATATAGTTTCTAATATTTATTGATATATTATCTTTTGTACAATGCATTTAAAAATGAATATGAAATTTTATAGTTATGTTGATTTAAGTTTGAATGGATTTATTAAATGGTTGGTTAAGATAGTGATTCTTACTAATGGAAAAAATTATTAATTATATTATGATAATTGTTTAACATGCAAGGAATGAGTAGTTTCTATTCACTTAAATTATTGAGTGATAAAATTCAATGAATAATCAGATTTTTTTTACAGATACAATAATGAACAGCAATCTACTGTTCACAAACTAAACTATCTCAAAATCCTTATATTTTACACGATAAAAAAATCAAGATAAAAACCAACGTTTTTATATGTTGGCAAAATTTATTAAAAAAATTATTTAAATATTAGTTAAAACTTTGTAAAAAACCTCATATCTCTCTCGTCTTTAAGATCACTCTCTCTGAGAAATTCAATATATCTTCCATAGATGGCACCAGGTTACTACAAAAATTATGTTACTAAAAATATTATTGAAATATTAGTTAAAACTTGTCGCAAATGTCTAAATATTGCATTGTTGGGCGAATAAGAACGATTCCCAAAGTTCCAAAGCTCTAGCTTAATGGGAAGTTGGTTAAATTAACGATCGAAAATTTGATGACACTCACACTCACACACACCAAGTGAAATTCAAAAAAAACTTTTTAAAAAGAACCAATCTTTTTCTTAGTGAAAATAAATGCACTCCATATATTATTTCATATTTATGACAATTGAAAATGTATCATCATATAATAAATAATGTAACTTTTAAAGATACCACTTACTTTGCTTTGATTTTGAATTTAAGATTAGTTAATGTCATATATTTTAGGAAGTTTAATGCAGTGTTTGAAAAAGAGAAATATAATGTCTTTTAATAAAAAAAACTGTCAATATATTTAGATACGTTTATGTTAAGTAAAGGTAGAAATTATATATGTATTATATATATTAAAAATTGAACTTTTCAAAATAATTCTTGAAATTTTTTTTTCATAAAAATAAAAATTCACTTTCACTTCATATCATAATAGTTTGTGTTTTTATGTACATATTTGTCTACTTTTTCTACATTTTGTATTGTGTTTATGTATATTTTTTAGATTGTTTATTTACTTAAAACGAAACTGGTGCTATTTTTTAGACATCATGTATTAGTAAAATACATAGTTCCTGTTGCTT
Source organism: Nephila pilipes (assembly GCA_019974015.1). NCBI lineage: Eukaryota > Metazoa > Arthropoda > Arachnida > Araneae > Nephilidae > Nephila > Nephila pilipes. The sequence continues at coordinate 106,634 of BMAW01129528.1, read as the reverse complement.
TTTGCTTGCTGTCTTTGTTGTACTAACTTCACCTGTTAGTGAACTATTCAAAGTTTTTAAAAATGGATTCCCTCAAGCTCGACTATCTGTTCGCACTAAGTATGAATCTGTATCTCCATGGCTGCCATGGATAAGGAGAGAATTATTTTCTGAATTTTGTCAAAGACAGATTGTGTCAAATGTATCTGTTTGGCTAGCTGTTAAAACTTGTATTTCTTGGGGTTTGCCAAATCCAGCTGCTGTAATTCAAGTAAGCATTCAATTTAATACTCTTAATGTACTTAAAATTATTTTAACAATTTTTTACGATGACAAGAATTGTAATTTATCTTTTACAAACAAAAATATTCTCTCATTTTAAATATCAAAATGTAATGGACAATATTCAGATAAAAATTCATTTTGATTTTTATGTATTACATGTTTATTTGGAGAGACAGATAAGAGCAACTTACACATATTTTCCATTTTATATAAAAAAATAATTTAGTTTTTAATAATTAAGGAAGGTATTTTAATCTGAAAACCACACTAAATTTTGCTTTTGAACAATTTAAGAAAAGTTTATTCTTCTTTGCTATATATAAAATCTGTGTTTTTAGTTTTTTTGACTTAAATCAGTGGTTCTTTCTTAATGTGAGATGCTTTATTAAACTTTTGAAGTTATATTGTTGGGAAGTTTTTAGATCTAGAATTTTTCATGATTCAGCATATTGCTTACAGATTTTGTCCATATAAAATAATGCATATTCTTTGAGATGATATATCTGTATTCTAAAATTAATTCTTTATGGGTTTTTTTTTTTTTTTTTTTTTTTTTTTTTGTTTTTTTTTAATTTTTGTTGCATAATAATTGTAATTTTGCTTGTACATTTCTGTAATCATTGATAATTAATTGATACTCTAAATAAATGAAACCATTATAAATTTAAAAATAAGGTTTTTAATTAAATTTCATTGTGAAATAAATACAATGAATTATGTATGAAATTTTTATGGTTAAAATACAAATTTCTATAGGCATTCACTGAACATAATTGCACTCTATCCATTTTGTTGATCATGCAAGCAGCAAATTCTTCATTAAAAAATCCAATTTCTCAATGTGTACCAGATTCTGCTAAGGTCAAATTAGCATATTCTTTGTTAACTTTACTTATTTGCTATGACAACCACTCTCATCTACAAGACATTCTTCTTCCACTGATTGAAAAGTAAGGAATTAGTTCTTTTCTTTATTAGACATTGTTATAAAAAATTTAATATTCAGCATGTATGATTTATAAAATGAGATATTAATGAATATTATACAATGATTAAAAAATATGGGAGAATTATAATTGTATTACTTTTAAATAGAAAGGAAAGTATTAAGTTATTAGTAATGATACTTAGTTAAAAAATATTGGAATTTTTTTAAATTAAAATTTAAAAATCCTTTTAATCGAAATTTAAAAATTTTTCACCCAGTTACTGATAATATCATTTCATTTAATAATTTTTATTAAAAATATTTTTATACCTAAAATTCTAAATAAACACTGTATTAAAAACTTATGTTTAAAATTTCTCTTCTTTCATTTTTGAAGAATAATTTATTTTCCCATTAAGTAAATAAGTTATTAATTTATTATTTATAGCATAACTATTACAATTAGACTTCTACATTACAATATTTTAATTCCTAAAAAATATTGAATGATAATAGAGGAACTTTCTGTTTTACGCTGATAATATTGTATCGTTGCTGCTAAGAATGTCTCAACTTCGACAGAAGCATTCTCCTCTTTAGCAATACCTGGAAATCGTATGGAATTGAAAATAAATGAGTCTAAAACCAAGTACATGTCTGTAATGAAAACCCCATCAAGTGATACACTCAATCATTTAAAAATTGGTCACAATTGAGTAAAACATGGTATGATTCAAAATGAAACTGTATTATGTTTTAATTACTTTAGATCTCTTGTAACTGTAAAAATTGACCAAAGATCCAAAATTGTATTTCACTGGCTAACAAAACGTTCTTTGGACTCTACTTTTTATTAAAGTCCGTTTTCTCTGCAGTATATTTGACACATTTGCTTATAAAACTCTCATTAGGCCGATCCTAATGTATAACTCGGAAACCTGGTGTCTAAGTAAAAATGGGGAATACAAAATTGCAATTTTTGAGAGATAGGTTTTCAGAAGCTTTCTCAGTGGCGTCAAAGGAAATAGCCTTTGATGAAGATGTTTTAATTTTGAAATTTATAGAATTTTAATGAGCCTGATACCATTAAATGATATCATTAAATGTGTTTAAGTAAAACAAAGGAACTGGGCTTCTCATATCATTAGAATGGATGAGAAAAATCAAGTAAAAGATTTTTGTTGCACAGCTCTTTAGTAGTTGTGGAAAAGAGGGTAACCAAAACTATGGTGGCTTGATTTTGTTGAATTGTAGTTTAAGGTGATAGGGAGAGGAACTAGCAGATTAGGCAAAAGGCAGGTTATCGTGGAAGAATCTTCAAAAAAAAAAAAAAAAAAAAAAAAAAAAGGGCCTTGGCTCACCCTGGGCTGTTGAGTCAAATATGATAATGATTAAAGAAAATAGTTTCAAATTCTTATATTTACATAGCACTTTCTTGGTTACTTAGTTTTAAAAAAGCATAATGAGATCGAAATTGATTACTTTAACTCATGATATTTATTTATATTAGGTAATTATAAGGGAATATAAAAGGAGATTCCTCAAAAGTGTAAAAATATCACAGGTTTTTCAGAAAAGATGTCATACACATTCTGTGAAATATTTACGATTATCTGATAAATGCTATGAATAATTTCAAAAATTTCATTGCAATTATATAGAAATGTAACAGTTATTAAAAAAAAACAAAATGTCACAAATCATTCTTTCAGAACTGTTCATTTAAATTTTATTATTAAAATGTTGTTTTCTTCATAAAAACATAGTTCAACTTGGGAATAAAAAACTTATTGATCTTTATTATGTACACTTTAAAAAAAAATTACCTAATGCCAGTTATTGCAATCAAATTCAAATTAAATATGCTCAATTTTTATTCACCTTTCATACATTTTTTTAAACAATTATTGTATATCAATAAATCTTTTTCTTTTAGGACAAATGGTTGGCAAGAGTTTGATTCATCAACTGTGAATAAATCAATATCTGAAGTAAAGTAAATAATCATAATAACACAAATTATTTTTTAAGAAGTTTGTTGGAATAATTTTACTAAAGAAACATTTATTTACAGAGATCCTGGTGGTATCAAGGACTTTCTAAAACTTTGCAGTCTTATTTTGTGGGGTAATATTTAAAATTAACTTATGCAGTAGAAATTTGAAATATTTTGTTATTATTAAAAATCAAATTTACATATAAATGTTTTGTCAAATGATTTTATGTATAAATAAATAATTACATCTATTGTAGTGTTTTTGAAGAAGTTATTCCAGTTTGGTTAGATATTTCTAAGAAATGTAGTGATCCTGAAGGGTTAAAATCGTTTAATACTTTGAAGAGCAATTTAAGGAATCAAATGGTTTGTGTTTGTGAAAAAGATCCATTAAATTCAATGCAAGGTGAATTTATTTTTAATTAATATTTTTCTAAAGTATGTTTTCTGCACATTAATTTGTTTAGAAATGCTGTATACTTGTGTAAAAATATATCCTTTATTAGAGATACTAAATTATTAAAATATTGTCTTCATGTTGTTAAGAAATAAGAGAAAAACGTTTTCGTGAAACTGCTATTAAAAGTTATTTTTCATAAATGAAAAAAAAAAAAAAATACTTTCTGAATTTTATTCTATTTTTTTTTATTTCATTGTTTCTGTATTTAGAAGAATTTGAACCTTCAGAAGAAGTTATCTCCTTTATATGTTTAAGAAAATTTTTAGAAAGTATGCACAGAAATATTATTTCATTACCGCAAGCTCTGAAACTATTCCTTTTGTCCCTTGATTTGCATATCTTAAACTATGTACCAGAAATACAGTCAGTACATCAATCACTACCCTTACAGGTAAAACTTGTTTTTAGATTGAAATTTTAAGTAACAGAATTATTTTATTTACATTATTTAGTTATGAAAGCATTTTAAAGTTGAACTTGTTCATAATTCTTGGTGCTTCATGAACAATACTTTAAGGTATTCAATGAACATGCTTTATAAACTGTATTACAGCAGGCTTAGTTTACTATCAACTAATTATAACTAAGTAATTAATTGGCTTGGAAAATAATAATGATCATATTAATAGCATGCTTCTTTAAATGACATTAGTTTATACAAAAATAAGTAATCATTTTGAATTATATCATACAATGCAGAGTAAAAGAAAAATTACTAAATATGAAATATGACACTAAAACATCTCTCTTTATATACATAGATTTAATATGTTATGTGCATATTTTTGTAAACATTAAAAAAAAAAATGTAACAATCTCTTGTAAGACTCAAAATTTAAACAAAGATTAATTTTCTGAATCAAAATATTCTACTTAAATATCTTAAAAAAAAAATTGATATTTTTTCTACAATAAAAAATCTTTTATAAAAACATTGCAAGAATGAACTTTCTTATTTATTAATTTTGTAATATATATATAAACATAAAGTTTGAAACTTCTCATATACTTCATTGGTTTGTAACAAATACAACTGCAATTTGTACACAAAATGGTGCACCAAACTGAAATAAATTAATGAACACTGAAAGGCTATGGAATATATGCTAGTATAATTAAAATGGTTAAAGAAAATGAAGTCATTAGTATAATTTCATCAATTAATTAGTATCTTTTTTTTTTAAATAGATCTTGTTATTAGGTGCCATTGATTTTCTCAGACATGATCCATTTGTTGCAAATATATCAGAAAATACTAAAAAGATGCCTGTAATAACAACAAATGCTTTAGAATCTATATTACATAAAGATGAATTTTTCTTCATAAATGAAAATTACACCAAGATTGTGAAAGTGTTGCTGTCATCAATTCATGCAAATTTTAAAGATTTAAGGTATGACAGTAATATTAAAGCTCGAAGTACTTCATATTTTTTCCTTTTTAACTATTTGAAAAAGTTTTTTTATTTTCTAGGAAAGATCTTGAGAAAGTTTCAGAAACCATGCATGTAAAAGAAATAAAAGATGAAATTTTAGAAATAACAGTTCATAAACTTTTACAACTATCTGAAGGTATAGATATATTTACTTATTTCTTTTATGAAATATTTAATTCTATTCTAAAAATTTGTCACATTAAAGATACAGTTTTTTGAATGCTTTCTTTACCCATAGTCATAGAGCCTTTAGTTATTTTATTTTTCAAAAAAAAGTTTTAAATTTTTTTTTTTATTATGTTTCTTTATGCATGAGAACCATCTAATAAATTTACAAAAATATTATATATATATATATATATATATATATATATATATATATAATTGGGACTTACTTGCCTCCATATAAAGTTGTTTAACAAATAGACTAAATTAAAAGGAAAATTGTTAACTTTTAATTCTCTCTTTTTTTTTTAATTAGAAACTTATAATACTTTAGAATAGAATAATCCTTTTTAAATAAAAATATCATTCATTGCAGAAATAATAAAAACAATTCTTTTTTTCATTTCCACAGAGGAAAATTTTGCATATGTACAACGCATATATGGAACGTTGAGAATGTGGCCTTAATCCAATTTGTTTTGATGAACATAATTCACAACTACCTTTTGATTTAACAAAAGACTCGCCAATACATTCCTTTACTTTGTTTTCTGATATTTTCAGATACTGAAACATTGGTTCACCTGTGTTTGGGTGCAGATAATATCTAAGAGGGTTTAGTGGAGGAACTTGGTCTTCCTTGTTTCTTGAGAACAATAGACAATGCTGTTGCAACGATCGATTATTTCTATTTTTTTTTTTCTCGTTTTGTAACGTTGTTTTACTTCTACCCGACTTTTGTGCCATAGTATAATTAAATATAACTAACTCTAAAAGTCAATAACTGATCCAAAGACATCAAGTCTACTCCAATTCAACTATTTATTTAATAATTACTATAGTATAATATTTAAAGGGTTATAGCTCTCTTTGGACTCCAAGATTAGCCCACCAATTTAAATATCACTGAAATATTATGCTCTTACCAAACCCTTCCAGTTGGGGTTGTTTTTCTCTGTCAAATCCTTTGTGACAGCTATAGCCAGTAACTACTCTTGATATTATCGGCCTTTTGTCAGAACTATACTCAGGGTTATCCACTCTCTCTGTTTCCTCTAAATTTCACTTTACTTATATATCACTAATCTGAATTACTTCACTTTATTTCCACCTGCATCTAATTAACATAATCACGTTTCATTTTGGTTGGGAGGAAATTGTTATTTCATGCAATCAATCTCAATTAAAATCCCCAAAGTTAGAGAAGAGAAAATCGCGAATAGCCCAACATCACACTGAACTGAGCCCTTTTGTCACTTTGCTTTTGTATTGATGCAATGACAATTTCTCTACCAATTCGCAATGCACTACATACAAATTTTTTGACAAAGAGGGATATCCACAATGCCAAAAGAAGAAAAAAAAAAAGGCAGTGCCACCATTTTCTTGATTTTCTATTTCTATCTTCTTAAGAATTCAACTTATCACTTATGTGGGTAGTGTAGTCTTTCACTATTACTGGGGCTATAATATTGAGTTGGAAATCGTCCTTTTGGATTCTTTGAAAAGTTCATGTCTCTGTTATATGATAATTTGACAGAAAGAATATAAAACTAATGTATCTTCATTTGAAATAGGAAATATTTTAGCCTGTAACATGGAAGTCAAAATCCCCTCTTTTAAAAGTTTCATATTGGAGCAAAATTGCCATGACTTTTTAATTGCTTCTAACTGTATCACATGCACCTATTTCAACACATTTCAGATAAATGAAAAGTTTTATCGTCGAAAAAGTAATCCATTATAATTATGTGATTTTTATTTTTCAGATACTCAGTCAACTTTGGGATATTTCATTCCAAACCAAATTTTTGATTTTTGGATTGTTCTGTATCTTACTAAACATCAAACATACATGTAACTAGATATATCTGATCTGTACTATAGTTTATAACCTTTTTTGATCAGTTTCATTGTATTGTATTGTTTTAGACTGGAATGGCCTTTGAATAGAATAATGCTTATGTTGATATTTTGAATTTGCTCAGATTGTTTATATTTTTGGAAAGATTTGTTCATGTGTTCAAGAAATGGTCTTGGTTTGAACAATTTGTCTGGTATATTCGGCATTATTTCATTGTTATCGACAAGCAAGTTTTGCAATATCTCTAACAGCCTATTCCTTGAAAGGAAATTTTGGGCAATTGGAGTACAATAACCATTATCACTGCTCCAATAATTTTGAATAATAGAGCAATGGTGATTAATGAATAGCATGTTTAGTCCTAAAAATCCATACAATTTGTACTTGGTTAAAGGTTTTATTTTTTGCTGTTTGAGGTTATAGTAAAGATTTGACTAAAACTATGTCAAAAAATATCAAAAAATGTTAGAAAGTATTAAGACAACTTTTTGTTTCAGAAAAAAAATGTCATTAGCACTGGTGTAAGGTGAAAATTAGAATCATTGTGGATATATTCCCTTTTCTCCAATATCTTATAGTAAATTCTTCATCATTAGTCATCAAAGTAAACTTTATTTAAAGCAGTTACCTGAAGCTTATGCAGAAACTGGTGCATCAGAACTAATACTTTTCTCTGAAGTTTCCACATCAAAAAAGGAAACTCATCCAAAATTACTTGAATTTCTTCAAAAGTCACATCTTTTTACCTTTTATTCATATCTATAATAATATGAGTGAAAAATGTTTAAATGAAATTTCAAAGATCTAAATTAAATGAAAATATTCAATGAATTATTGTAAATATTAAGTTTGCCATTTAGAAGGAAAAGTATATGATTCTATAAGAATCAGTAAAACATAAAATAATCAATATTTATATAAATGAAAGGCTTTAGAGTCCAGTGTAACTTAATTAATATAACTCAACAACACTATTAATTCCTCATAAGGAAAAGATGTATGAAATATATAGTAGACGTATTTAAATATCTTAAATTCATATTTCTATATTATAAAGGCTACGACATGGAATTAGATTGATATTGTTTTATACGTTTCATTTTGTTATAAATTTTATAAGAATAAAAATAACTAGAAATCATAAAAATTAATGTGATATTTGGCATTTAATTTTAGAAATAAATACATCAATATCTAATTTGAATGAAGTTTTTGCAATTCTCAGGGAGTTGATATCCAATATTCTGGTTTTAAATTTTCTTTTAGGATGCATCACTCTTGAAAACAGTTTCTCACAAATACATATGTATTTCCGAACAATAATAACATGAATAACGAATGATTGTGCAGTGGGGGATAACAGGTCAATTGAAAAGACCCCGGCCTACCATAGTAAAACACATTTGTTTGGCAAAATTAGTTTTTTTAATTCAACACAATTCCCTTCAAGGGTGATACACTGATTATAGCGACCCTCCAACTTTTCGATACCATTTTTGTAGTACGATTTGTCGTTTGCTTCAAAATAGGCCTCAGTTTCGGCGATCACCTCTTCATTCGACGAAAATTTCTTCCCAGCGAGCATTCTTTTGAGATTTGAGAACAGGAAATAGTCGCTGGGGGCCAGATCTGGAGAATACGGTAGATGAGGAAGCAATTCGAAGCCCAATTCAGGGATTTTTGCCATCGTTTTCACTGACTTGTGACACGGTGCATTGTCTTGGTGAAGCAGCACTTTCTTTTTCTTCAAATGCGGCCGTTTTTCGGCGATTTCGTCCTTCAAACGGTCCAATAACGCTATGTAATAGTCGCTGTTGATGGTCCTTCCTTTTTCAAGGTAGTCAATGAAAATTATTCCATGTGCATCCCAAAATACAGACGCCATAACCTTGCCAGCCGACTGTTGCGTTTTCCCACGCTTTGGAGCGGGTTCATCGTGTGCAGTCCACTCGGATGACTGTCGATTGGACTTCGGAGTGAAATGATGGAGCCATGTTTCCTCCATTGTCACATATCGACGCAAAAACTCGGGTTTATTACGCTTGATCATCTTCAAACACTGCTCCGAATCATCAACTCGTCGTTGTTTTTGGTCAAAAGCGAGCTCGCGCGGCACCCACTTTGCACAGAACTTTCTCATACCCAAATATTCGTGAATGATATGATGTACACGTTCAGTTGATATCTTTAGAGTGTCTGCTATTTCATTCAGTTTCAATTTACGGTCATTCAAAATCATTTTGTGGATTTTTTTAATGTTTTCGTCGGTAACAACCTCTTTTGGGCGTCCACCGTCTTCTGTGCTCATTTCACCACGTCTAAACTTAGCATACCAATCCTTGATGGTTGATTTTCCTGGGGCAGTGTCCGGAAACTCGGCATCAAGCCAAGTTTTTGCTTCAACTGTATTTTTTCCCTTCAAAAAGCAATATTTTATCAACACGCGAAATTCCTTTTTAATCCATTTTTTTCACAATAACAAAAGTTGCTTCACTCAAAATGCTATAATTCACAAACTAATGATCCGACAGCTGTCAAATTTATACACGCATCTTTTGAGGGTTAGGGCTAACTAAAAAACATATAGATTTAATTCTAGTAGCGCCATCTATGTGTCAGGCCGGGGACTTTTCAATTGACCTGTTATTTGTCTTTGGGCAGGTATGATTTATAAAGTCCAAGAAATAAATTTTATGAAATTTCTCTTTAATTTGGATGTCAGATTGCAACTCAACACTTGAAAATTTTTGCAGCATATCTATATCCACTGTAAATAAAGTTGCAAAAAAAAAAAAAAGAAAAAGAAAAATATATATATTTTAATGAAATCCTGAAATCTTTTTTCGAATTCTCATATCAAATTACAAAGTAGGACTATGTATTTTCTTTCATTTTAGAGCTACATTTGACCAACCTGTTGAAAAGCAAAAAATTGTATGCATTTATTTTGATTTCCCATAATTTTAATTTCATTTGGAATGTGCTTATGGTTTGAAACATTGTGCAGATAAATTTGATTTTACCTTTTAAATTGAGCAATCAAACCTACCAAAAATGCTGAATCTTCAAGGTCATTCATATCTTCAGGTTCTGGTGCACATTTTGCTTTTGAACTTGATAAATTATTTGATTTTATTAAATACATCATAAATTTTTTTTTTTTTAATGTTTGGGCTTGATTGAGCCACCTCTCTTCTGTAAAGTATATAATATTATTAATATAAAGTATACAGCATTGCAATGATATTTCATCCATCGAGAGTTTCTGACAACAATTGCAATATCTTCTATTAATTGTAGAAGTTTTTTTTTTTATTCATAGCTGAAGCACCATTTGCAACTACACCAAATATGTTAACAAGAGACAAAGAAAATTGCATTTTTGTATTGCATCATATAAATTTCTTGATTTTCTTCTTTGTTGTCTTTTTTTAATGGTACTAAAGATGCAGGTCGTTCAGCTATGTCAATTTAATGCAAATGACAAACGGAGCCGCATCAGTTTGTCATCCATTGTCATAGAATAAAATTTAAAACTACAAGCTTTACTTTTCAAATTCTTTTTGACACATTTTCGAAGTTTTGTCAATTCTCCTGGCAAAAGTTTGATGAGATACTGATTTTAGAAAAGTTGTCTTTCTTACCACGGAAAATTACATTTTTCATGGCTTTTATGCATTGCTTAACAGACTCATCATCTGAAAATGGTTTTGAGTTTTTGAATATTAAATTTGCTACTACATAACTAGCCTTCACAAAAAAATTCTGTTGGAATTGTATAATGTAATTAAAAAGAAAAAATTTAAGATATAACACTTGTTTTTAATACTGCTATTTTATCTTTACAAAACTTTACTTGATAGGTATCTAATTAAGGGGATATATTTTTGCGCCTCTCAATGATAACAAAGTATAATGCCTTTCACTGGCAAATGAAACAGAGTATCTCACTGTTTCTCTTAATAAAAATAGCTCTCTGTCATTTTTCGTTGAATAATCTTTCATCAATATATTTTTTTATTATGGGATTTTATTGAGATGCAGAAACCATGCTAAAATTTCAAAATTTTCAAACTACTTATTTGGTAAAGATAATAATATAAAATAAACGATATTTATTTTTATGAACCAACAGCAAAAATACAGAAAGTAAGGCTCAATATTGAATTAAAAATATACTTACCGACATTATACAGAAGATTAAATCCAATGGTAACTATAGCCATTTCTTTTCGTCAATATACAAAATTCTCATGATGCAATTTCAACTTTCTTGCCATATAACTGCTTTCAAACTAACCAAAAATAATGAAATATGTGATATAATGAATAATGCATGACTATGATTACTGTCCATCTCATTACAACATGAATCATAGAGGTGTGACTCTTGGTCATTATTTGGGTTCTTTCGAAGAATATGGCCAGTTTCAGAGTGTGAGTGAATGTATTGGCGCAAGAGCCAGATATGGAAATACTCTTCCAAACAAGGTAAATCTGTGATATAGACGTTAAAACAATGAAAAAAGATTGGTCGACAAGAAGGGTCGAAAGTATGAGTGAATGTAAAGTTTATTTGTGCAAGAGCCAGATTTGGCTATGCTGCACCAAATAAGATTTAATTGTGGTCTAGATGTGCAGAGATTGAAGAAAAAAGTCAAAAATTGGGTGAAAGGAGGAGGGTCGAAAACAGAGAAGAATCGCTAATGTAACCCGGGGGCGCGTCATCCGTGTTTACCAAAGACGGTAAACCCCATGGGAGAGAAAAGATCACTAGGGTGTCTCGGGGTCATGATGCCCGTACTTACCTGAAGAAGGTAAGTCTCTGAGGTCCCCTGATATAATCCCCAGGGGCAAGGTGCCCGGCTATACCCCCAGATACTGGGTACCCATTTTAGTCGCTTCTTACGACATGCATGAGCTACAGTGGGACTATTCTCTTTCCCGGTCACCACACGGGTCGCCAGTTCCAGACAAAATGGTTGTTAGTGTATGAATGATAATTAGATGACAGGGAATGTAATAGATGTTAGTTTTAAATCGAAATCACCTGTCTCTTCACACAGTCAGCTCACACCTCTGAGTGATTACCCACCAGATGCAAGTGCTGCTTACATTCTCACCCTTACTAGATGAATCAACAAAAAAAAAAAAAAAAAAAAATATTCAGTGTAAGGTTCCCTGTTGTAAAAGAGATGTGAATGCTTGGCAATAAATAAAACCCTCACCTGAATTATCCATTTCTAGACAAGTGCATAACAGTGGATTAATTACCAATGTTGACCCATTAATAACTCAAGCCAATATCACAGGCATAAGAATTTATATGACTTTCAGACATGATGGATGTGGTGGTGGGGGCTTGATTCAAATGAAGCAATTAAGGACAAGGACATTGAATAAATTTTATAGTTATATTTTCTTATAGTGGGTATTGATATTTCTTTCCCTCTGCACTCCCTTCTTGGGCCGCATATATCCCATGGATTGGAAAACCCTACTTTAGAATAATCTCGGAACCATTTCTAAGCTAAATTTTGTACACAAATTACATTCATTATATGTGTATTATGTCACTGAAGTCTATTACCATGTATATCTGTCAATAAAATATAATAATGCTGACATTCATTAAAATTATTTTCTTAACAAAACTAAGCACTTTTCTTTTTTGTCTTTTTTATTTACTTTGCACACTAAACCAAAGTCACCTTTACAATATATGCTGCATCAAGGTCATCCTCTAAAAATTTTTTATTTTCCAACTTTTTCATTCAATGCTTTAATAACTCTCCTTATTGTCTTCTTTTCCTGTTTATAAATGAACCTTATTTAGATTTTTGATACAATATATATTTGATCTAGATACAAAATATAATGATCACTATAGTGTTTTGAAAACATTGTGGTGCTAAACGAACACTTCACATTGCAAGCAAAATAAATTTAAAAAATTACTCAGTTAACAAGCAATGAGGTGAGAGAAAATCCTGGATTGCATACCAGTTACATCATTCTGTGTTTAGCTCTTGCTCCTCTAGCATCTTAGTGTTGTTTGCGATTGCAGATTCTTTTAACTTGTGTTCAGACATATTATTTGTGATTTTCTGTGCTCTTGCAAAAATATCCTTGAAAAAAAAAACCACAAGACAGACAGCTATAATAGAAGAAAAATAACTGTAGAAAGGAATATAAAATCATTGAAAAATGAGCGGGAAGTGTGAGCACAACTAATCTAGCACCACGTAAAATTGGTCTACATCAACAATTTGCACTATCTTCAAAAACAAAAACCTAATTAAGGAGATAGATGCTTCAAAAGAGAGTGGCAAGAATATCTACAAAATGATTATGTATTCTCAATGATGTTGATAAGTTGCTTCTCAGAAAGATAAACAAAAAGCAATTGCATGGAAACTATTAAAAAGAACATTTGTAAGAAGATGAAAGTGATTTTTCCTGACCTCGTTAGGGAGATGCCAGGATCATCAATGGCCAAAGATGAAGTATTCAAGAGAACAACCAACATCGCCACAACATTCTAAAGACCAGTGAAGCAAGAAAGTTCCAACTTAAAGACAGCAGAGAACTTTAGAAGGGACTTCAAAAAGCTTTCAGATTTTACCTGCCACAACAGATTTTTAATTGTGACAAAGCGAGTAAACTGACTCTTTTTTACTATTTTTTGCCAGTGCAAATAGCAACTTGAAAAATATACCACTGTTTGTTTCCATTCAGAAACACCACAAGCCTTAGAAGTGTTATGTCCTGAACAGCAGAGTAAGTGTGATGTGGAGGTCAGCCCGACAACCGGACTTGAGTGACATGTGACTTTTTTACTGATTGGATCAATGAAGTGTTTGCTTCTTCTGTGAAAAAAATATTTACTTGTGAGGAATTTACCACTCCATGTCTTTCTTGTTATGGACAATGCTTCTGATTATCCTCTAGTTGAAAAATGTAAATGTGTAAAAAAATGTTAATTCATCCTGATCCAGTTTCTACCTCCAAATACCACTCAGTTATTCCAGCCTATGGACCAACATGTTGTTACTAACTTAAAGAAACTTTACATTAAAGCATTCTTCTAGTCTTATTTTGAAGTGACTGAAGGAACCATTTTCTCACTCTCAAGACTTTTGGAAATATCACCTCCACATCATTGCCTGCCTCAAGATGATTGAAAATAGGTAGAAAGAGGTTACCAAGAGAACTGCTCAGAAGAGGTTTTGATGGGTGAGAATTGTCGAAGAGGTTTGAAGCAGAATCTGTGGAGCTTATAATCAACAAGATTGTCTTTAGTCAAGATCATGGGATTGGAAATGAAATAACAATGACATCAATGAGCTTGTGGAAGAGCACAGCCAAGAGCATACCACCAAAGAGCTTTTGAGTTGCATTGTGTTTCACAGCAGGAATTTATGAAGAGTTTGTCAAAAAAAAAAAAAAAAAAAAGCGAGGTATACCAGTGAAACAACGATTTTCTGGTGCACTAAGAGAAATGTTGAAAACAGGGGCAACTATTGCATCATACATCAAAAAGCGTCATCCTAATAAGCTAGCAGATGTATATGCTACAAATTTCTTAAAAAATAATGATGTGGTATAGTTATACTAAATTTTGAAGTATTGAAAAAACAAATATCTCTAGACAGCTATCTAGTGAATGAGAATTAGGTATGTATCATAAATAACTATTTCAATTTCTTTTTCCTGCAAATCCAATTCACTTTCCAGATTGATTCATTCCGCAATAGAAGAAAAGATGAAGGTAATTAATGCTCCTTAACAATGTCTATATAATTTTCGGTACTTCCCCGTTATAGCAGCGCTAATCAAATTACGATTATGCCAAGGTCGTCACCAAACTCTTGAAATACCTTGGTAATATTTCTTAATCGCTTGGCAATTCATTGTTGAATGCTGCTTTAAAAGGGAAGTACCTAATTTTATATAAAAATACATTTTTTTGACTTGGAGCTCATTATCATATCTTGCATTAATTTTTATGGGAGTTTAGTTTTTATTAATGTCGCACTAGAAGCAACACGAGGGCTATTGGCGACGGACCTCGTAATTTTGAACCACTGTCAAGTGACGAGAACGACACCTGAGCTGGCACCCCCCCTCTCCTAACATCCACACCACGCCAACGGGAATTTTTATGGGAAAAGTTATTTTCCTTAACAAATGGTTTGCAATACATCTAAAATTCAGAAACAAAGTAAGCTCATTAAGCAAGATTAAACTATATTTTTAAATAGTTATTTCAATGCAAGGTATGTAATGTGATGGAATTCAAATGTGAGGGATGGATAGTTTGTTGTATATTTAAGTTTAAGCTATTCCCTTTTGTACCTTTTTCCAATCAACGCTTTATTTTTCTTATAGGAAATGACATTATTTTGTACCTGCATCAGATTCTGATGCAGAATGAAGTATGGATTCAAAAAAGTCTTGGAATACCAGGGATGCTTTCTTCTGACATTGTGGTTGATCCACTCAGCCCATCTCCTTTGTTCAGCGATAATTGTGATATACAAGAAAAGGAAATTAAGGAAAAAGAATTCATTTCTTTCAAAGAAACAAAAGTTTCCTCACAAGGTATTGTTATTCTTAATTAATCCATTCCTTACAAACGTATTTTTCAGTTTTGTACACAAATTTTGTCAATAAGTTTGCCAAATCACAATGCTGGGTAAAAATTATAACAATTTTTATGAATTTAAACTGGTGTTAGTCTCTGAGTTATGAGATGAAGGTAAAGGATTTATTGTGATATCAAACTTCTATAGAGACTTATTTAAATGGTGTTTGACTTCAATATAAATAAAATTGCAATATAATCGTTGAATCATTTTTATTCATCAACTCCAATTGATGCTTCTCACAAATGCAGGATTTTATTTATGTTAAAAAATTTACTCTGTTGCCAATCCAGCAAAGCAAACAAAAAAAGTTACAGTTCTGCAAATATGATTTTAACAATCATTTACAAAGTAATATTTACAATTGTATATTTGAAATGAAAAGACTGCTGTATATTTGAATTCACTATTTAATATTTACATTTTAATCCATTACATTTACTCCCCTACAGTAACAAATGCTATGTTAGAAAGACTGGAAGCAAGTAATAGCACTTATCATCAGATAATATTAATACATTGGTGAGTGAATGTAAAGTTTATTGGCACAAGAGCCAGATATGGCTATCCTGCGCCAAACAAGATTAAACTGTGGTCTAGACGTGAAGTTAAAAAAAAAAAAAAAAAGTGATTGACAAGGAGGGTCGAAAATAGAGAATGATCGATAGGGTATTCCAGGTGTGCGTCACCCGTATCTACCAAAAACAGTAAACCCCATGGGAAAGAAAAAAATCACTAAGGTCCCTCGGGGTTATGATGCCCGTACTTACTTGAAGAAGGCAAGTCCCAGAGTTCCCCTGATATAATCCTTAGGGGCAGGGTGTACCCCCAGACACTGGCTACCCATTTTAGTTTCCTCTTACAATATGTATGAGCTACATTGGGACTATTCTGTCATTCCTGATCACCACAAGGGTCAAAATTTCATTGGAGGTTTAAGAATTCTACCAGATCGGGATTATTTTAAAGCTGATTTAGTCTTGGTTGAGCCAAGGTTGGTCTGGTTTGAATATTAGCTGGAGCTAGATTATTGTTTATACAATATCAAATCACAGGTTTCTCTTGTTCAGAAATTTGTAGTGGGAAAATATATGCTGGCTTTAATCTGTCTATCAGTATATTTACTTCTTTATTCTTCACCTAGAGTAAAATATTTTGGTGAATAACTGGATATAGACATTCATACAGGGGTTCAAGTTGTTTCCGAACTCTGTCAATTCCAAGAAAACAGTGAGATATATCATATCTGGTATTATATAGTTTGTATCATCTTGGATTGCTGTCTTAGGCATAAAAGAATTGGTAACATTTCACTCCAAATTATATTTGTATAATATTGCCTAGTGGTCACGGTCATCGTCAAATGGCGAGTTCCAGCCTTGATGCTACGTAAAGACCCACTGAATAGGAATTGATGCACATTTAATCTGTCAAGACTCAAAAGTCCTCCCATTGGCATGGTGTAAAAGTTTGGAGAGGGAGGTGCCAGCTCAGGTGTCGTTTTCGTTACTTGATTGAGGTTCAAAATTACGAGGTCCATCATCAATAACCCTTGTGTTGCTTCTAGTGTAACATTAATAAAACTAATCAATCATGGGCTTTTGAAGCAGCCTTTATGGATCTGTGAAATCATACTGCCTTGCTATTGCACAGTTGGTAATAGGCTGTTATATGTGAGAACTTAATGCCACAAATCCTCAACAAGATTTGAAATATTTTGGACGAAAATTGAGTTTTTTTATCAGTAACAAGATCCAGATCTTGTTTCGCTATAGTTTCTGCAGAGATGTTTTTTAGTGGAATAGCTTCAATCCAATTTTTGTATCTATTTATACAAGTGAGACAGTAGGTCTTGCCATTTAATAGTGGTAATGGACCATCAAGATCAATATGTACTTCTCAAAATCTTTCTGATGGGATTTGATGTTCTCCAAGTATTAATTTTTGTGTGATAAGGTATTTTAGATATTTCACATGGAACACAAGTTTCGACTAATGGTGAATATCTTTCTTAACTCGTTTGCGACCAACGTCTCATCCGTGTGATGCAACGATTCCATTCTTACCAGCCCAGCATCGCTTCCAAGTGAAGAGTTCCGATTAATTATGTGGGCCAAGCATCGCATATGTATAATTGGGAAATGGAACATTTTATTTGAATTTTTAAATGTAACTAGATGACGCCAAATTGCAATGGTTTTCACAACAGTTGAATCTCACAACCTTCATAGAAGGGTATTAGTTTCTGTTCTGTGATTTTGTATTTTTTTTATATTTGATAGATTTATAGGTGTAAACAAACTGAGAATCAAGGCTCCTTAAAAGTACACATGGTAGTTAAAGGAACACAGGCATTCTTGTTTATTCCTTTGCCCTTTTTGTTAGGAGAATATGGAGCAGTGCATCCTGCTGACTAATTATGAGGATAAGGGTGGAATAGTTATGTGTGTGTTTTGTAGAAGTGTCAAGATATGTGGTGGGGTTATATTCAGTGTCATTTCATTAACTATGACTAACAGACAAATGGTGAATTGATTATTTTTCTGGCATTATTAATTCTGAGTGTAGTGAGAAAACCGAATTTAAAAAAGTATTTTTCAATAATGTCATGTTTGCAACACCATTTTTTAGTATGGCTGTGCCAAGGAACAGATTTTGAGAAATTTTACAATTCCTGCAAAATTTGCAATATAGGACTATATGTCGATCCTTGTTTTGAACTATACTACACACTACAGAATTTTTAAATTGGAATTTTACTATATGCAGATTATTATTACTTAAGATCACTTTTTAAATTTCATATGTATAGTATTTGTAACTTTATTTTTGTGCGTATAGTGTTTGTTTTCATGTGCATACTTATAATTCTAATATTTTGCATATTTAATTTCTATTAATGTCACTGCTTTTGTATTAATACTTATTAAGTAGTAGTATATCATATATATAACTAGTAAAATTGCAATCATTATATTAAATGCTAATTTTATAAGAATTTTTTTTATAAACTTAGGCTTAAATGCATGGGCTGGTGGTGATGTTATGTTTCAGAGCGTTCGGTCCAGGAACTACGCATAATTCCTGATGTGCTGGTCCTCAAGGGATTAAAAAATTTTGAAAAAATTAATTTTACTCTTGATCCAACTACAGGATGGGGTAATCTGAAGCACTGATGAAATATTTTCATGTGATAACTCTTAGGTAGATGAAGTCATAAATGTGGTGTTGATAATCATACCATAAATTTGTTCCAGATGGTAGGGTATACTGTTTAAAACTCATTTTTACAGATTTTTAAAATGTTTCAAAATCATCATCATGCTTTTGTTCTTTGACAATTTGATCACAATTAATGACACTGCTTCTATTCTTGACAATGTATCTACTACAACATTTTCTCCTGAAATGTACAAATAATCTGATGTAAATTCTGAAATATATTGGAAATTGTCTAATTTGCCTTGGAAATGCTTTATCAAGCTTTTGTAAAAATGTGCTGATCAAGGAAGGGCTTGTGGTCAGTATACTCTATGAATTTTTTTCCCCTTCTAACAAATGTTTGAAATATTTCATGCAAAGAGGAGTTCACAATCTGTTCTGCAATTTTGGTGGGTGAGGTTAAACTTTTTAGAATAAAATCCAACTGGTTTCCAGTTACCATTTTGAAATTGTTGTAAAACTGAATCTATTGCCCAGTCCAAAGCATCTCTCTATAATGACAAAGGTAATTTTGGATTTGGGGGAAATAGAAGAGCAACATTTGTTAAATCCTTCTTAAAATGTTCTAACTATTTAAATGGTCTCATCCTTCCAAGTTATTTTCGGATTATTTCTTTTCTTTGCATCTTTTAAGAATATAACTGTAAATAATTTTCTACCATGCATGAATTTTGTATTTAAAAATTTCTGAAACTATAGTAGTTATAATATTTAAAGTATAATAATGCTTAGGTATCTAAACATCCAATACAGATCTGATAATGGATGTAAAATACAATTATAGCTCATTCATCTAGGGATGGTCCAAGAAGAATAAGATTGGAGAATTTAGATTTCTGGGTCAGTAGTAACAAGAGAGGAGTAAAAATGAAATTATGGTATGAAAAATGGTATTTCTGCAACTGAATTCATGCCTACTAATCACGGAAGGCAAATCTAAAGTAATCCAAGCAATCTCCCTTTTTTTTCTTCCAGAGGTTATACATAAACAATCATTACTTTTTATGGTAAATGCATGTTTAATACTTCGAATTTTATCAATTTATATATTTTTATTCAGTTATACTATTTTTGAATATTTCTACTGATAAAAAGAACTTTGAAAATTCAAGTTTATGAAGCATAGGAATGGATTAAATCAACTTCTATTATTTTGAAGAGAAAAAATTGTCTTGAATAGAGTTCTGAACAAATTAAATTTGGATTCCAAGGTATCATTGTAGTTTTTGGATTATGTACTGAATGTATAATAAATTATTTTAAATGTTTTATAAAATTCAGTGAAGACAAATAGTGGATTAAGAATCCAAGTATTTGTCTCATATTGAGTGTAAGTAATCATAAAAATTGGATTTCAGCAGTGGCTTCAAGTTAAAACAGAAGGGGAAAAATTAAATAAGAAACTGATGTAAAAAAATTATGAACAGATTGATTTAAAATCCTACATTAATGCATGTCTAAATGAATTACTTTTATATTGTTCTTCATTTTATAATGACACTACATCATATATATGTGAAATTATATATGTAATAACAAATAAATTTGTAATTCAAAAATGCTGAAGAATTTAGTATTTTATTAGTAAACTGACCCAAAATAAATTTATTTTTGTTTCTCTTTTCTTGTTTTTTAGCATACATAGATACTGTGCATATAAGCACTCAAGGGGGTTCTTATAATTCAGAAATCAAGCAGGACATAAATTCATTCAGTAATTTCTATTCAAATGATATTGAAGAAAATGTAGAAGTTTTAAATTTGGAAGTAAATGACAACATTCTTGTGCCAGAATTTCAGTTTAATCCTTTTGATCATTTTGATAAATTGGGAGAAAGCAGTTTTAAACAGGTATTTAAAAATGCTTTATTTTTATTTCATACATCAATTTACTTTATAATTCTGCAAAAACTTTTATTTTAAAACAAATATAAAAATAACATCTCATTAATAACAATGGTTTTAATTAGTGTGTTATAATTTACATACATACTAGCGTAAAAATGATTACTTGAGCTTAAATCATATTGTATCATTTATTCTACTGTATTTCAAAAATGTATATATCTAAAATATTTTATATATAATGTTACATATTATAAATAAGCATAAAAACTTATTAGCTTTGTTTCTTTTTGGATTTCTTTTAATCATTTGTTTCAGCATTAAATATTTTTTGCCGTCAGATTTTAAAAAATGGTGCATTCTTTCAAATAATTATATATGCACATATTTGTTGATTTAGGCAAATGATTTGAATCATATTATGGGGACTATACAATATATAAATTAGAGATCAGTACATTTAGTAAATGAAAAATTATTTACCTCAGACTAAATGAGTAATAGTATATCACATATTAAAAATGTAAGTTTTTTTAAAAAAATTAGATTGCTGTGGAGCAACCACCATTGCACTGGGAAGCCATATTAAGCCACTTGCCAATTCTTGGATTGACAGAAGTGAATTTTTGCACCATTCTATCACATAGGTGGGATATACGAAATGAAGGACCTCTCACAGATGAAGAATTGATATGCGTGGAGGAACTAAAGAGTATATATAAATTGGCATAATTACAATTACATCACAATAATCTTGTTCTAACTAGGCAATAATTTCAATGAAAAAATTATGTTACATAAAGTGAAGTCTATGAAATTACATTAAACAAAATGATTTACATATTAAATAATTTCTTTACATGAATGCATTATATTTTTACATTCTATTTACATATGATACAAATAAATATGAATAAAATAAATATCTGTTTGACAAAAAACTTCATCAAAAGGTCCACAAATCTTTTCACATTCTGAAAATATAAAAGCATACTTTTTTTACATACAAAGTTTATACTTTTAAAACATCCAGATCACATTTTCAAAAATTAGAAAATACTGTTATCCTTATTTAAAATAGATTTTAATTTTCTTGAAAATGTATAGTAAAAATAGTATACTAAATATAGTATTTAGTATACTAAATATATATAGTATATTAAAGTTTAAAAAAATGTAATTATAATTATTTTATATAAAATAGATCTTGTGTTTCAAATATCCATTGAAGTAGTATTCTTTATCACAGAATTTCTCAATGTCAAAATTTAGTTACACAACCTAAATATTGAGGTTGTAGCAAGTTAAAGAAAATTAAAAATGTTTCGTAATTATTTCAAGATTAGTTAGATAAATCTACACATACTGTGCATCAGAAAGTTTTTGGTATTGGAAAAGCTAAAATTACAGATATTTCTTTTTATGGTAAAATCATAAAATATATTTTGCAAAATTTTAAGCTTTCTTTAAAAACATGAATAATATGGAAAAACAGAATCGAAAATTAATCATTTGAAATGTTTACAATAAAATAGAAAGAATAATTGTTTAAATTTGCAAAACAATTGTAGCGAAGATTTAATGTCAAGAATTATGACTGATCGCATTTAAGTGCCTATAGAAGCACAATTTCAAAAGTACTTTCCTTTAGATTTGATGTAACAAAAAACAAAGTTCCTAAGCCTTTGTCATTTAATGATGACCACCCTATCATTAATTTCCCCAAGATGAATTTGTTCAGTTACTGAGTCAACATAGGTTTAGGACTCAAGCTTACCAAAACACTGTTAGGTGAATTTTGGCTCAATATTAGGACAGAATTTTTAACACTTACTGAAAAAGCATAAATATGTTTGTACCATTCTATGATACATATTTATTCAGAATGGAATTTTCAGCAGGAATTCTTGTAGAAACTTAAAAATTATCAAATCTTTAAAATATTAAAAAAGCTATATGTACTACAATATCAAATAAATTGTTTTTAATTAATACTGACTTTGTATTTAATGAATAATAAAATTGTATTCACATGTGTAGCAAATAATTGTTTTCTTATGATTAATGTTTTAATTTGTTTTCTTCCATTATATCTTCAATTCCACGAAAATATTTCCTTGGGTAAAAAGGGTGGCAAATAACAAAAAATTGAGAACCTCTGCTCTGTCATCCGAAAATGTATAGATATTAATCCACTTAAAAATATGTAAAGTTTATTAAATCTGTGTATAATTCTTCCGAGTTTTCATTTAAGCTAATTTTGGTTGATTAATATTTGTACACTGTCTTTTTTAACTATACATTATTGGAAACATTTTCTAAAAAATGCAATAGGAAAAAAAAGCCTTAATTTTTTTAATTTCAGGATTTTTCGCATCAGCTTAATTTTTAAAGCCATGTTTTAATTGATACCTGAACAGGATGACATGTAGCTGTATGTGTGTGAACATATCAAAAATTTAGAATTAAATAATAACAAATGGGAAGTTTTTTTTAATATATATATATATATATATAAGCGAAATACCACTGACTGACTCATCACGAGATCTCAAAGACTATACAACTGACTTGAAATTTAGCATAGTTATGTTGGCCTTCCTCAAAAGTAGACCTTTGATAATTTAATTTAATATATAATGCCACATCAACAGAGAAAGACAAATTCTAATATTTTAAAATCGCTATTTTATTTACATTATTTACAAGACAGTATCAGCCAAAATCTCTATTATCATAGTTACGGTCTAATACAATCACAGCCAAACTTCCAAGAAGCCAGCTAGCCAGTCAGTCAGTTAGTCATTTCCTCAAATCTAATCAGATCTCCTTTATATATATTCGGGAATCTGCATTCGATACCGTCAACTTGACAGTTAAAAATCGGCATCCAATGAAAAACAACTTCATATGACGTAATAGAAAAAAACACCGTTGAATGCTAATTCCCGATTCCATTGCCAGATGCGTGGGATGACGTCATATCGGAAAACGTAATTCCACTTGATTACCGCGATATGACAACAATTGGCCCGCCTCCCACACATCTGGGCGATGTTACAAAAAATTAAACAATTTTCAAATGCAAATATATCAAAATCTAAAAATATACAAAATTCATATTTATGTATATATAAAAAAATAATTTGATATACCTTATACATAGCATTTGAATTGCAACTCCCCAGCAGCATCCATCAAAACAACGCATTCCGCCTCCTTAGTGGATAAAGAGCCACTACGTTGCTTCGATGTCCGCTTCGTTAGATCGAAGCATCGAATTAAATGCTTCGTTTAATGAAAATGGGATTTTTGCTTCTTTAAATTTTAACTATCAATTAATTTAAAGAATTTAATTCTATTTCTTGTTTTATTATTCCGGTGAATGAATTTTTACCACTAAAATTAAAAAATTCTGGGTCATAAGGGATTTCATTTGCCTCACAGTAAGCTTTAGCATCGTTCCTAGATCTCAAACGCATGCTCGTACCCAATATACCATAGTATATATCGACTCTTGATCCATCGGGTCGAGGTACTGCTTTTCGAAACCAATTGATTTCCGACTTGGAGGGAATGGTTGGATCCGAATTGTTTTGATCAGAAATTTCCGGTTCTTCGTCAATTAATTTAACCTCTTTGGTTATTTCTTTAACCGGTTTTTCTATTTCTGCATCCGATTCGGTTTCATCATCATAACCATTTAATATTATTAAATTTTTCCTTACATTTTGTTCCCTACCGTTTAAATTATTTTCATAGATTTTTACATTTATGGTTTCGATAACTTTATTCTTTTCAGGAATTAAAACGCGATATCCTCTGCTACGAAGAGGATATCGCCTAATAATATTCCTTTTTCAGCACGCATATCTAGCTTTCTACGCTGTTGCTTTGGAATCCCTACAAAAACGGTTGATCCGAAAGTTCTTAAATGTCGTACGGTTGGAACCCTTCCACCATACAATTCAAACGGGGTTTTATCGGAATGCTTATGCGTTACCCGATTCCAAACGTAAGTAAAGCATAGCACTGCCTCACCCCAATTTTCCTCTCCTAATTTCGAATCCCTAAGCATAGTTCGTACTGCATCCATTGCTGTTAGATTAAAACGTTCAGCGACTCCATTCTGTTCTGGGGTATACACGTTTGTTCTTTCATGTTTGATACCTTTATCTTCTAAGAACCTTTCAAAATCCCCTAGACAGAATTCCATCCCGTTATCAGTACGAATATTAATAATTTTGTTACCGGTAAATCTTTCGGCTCTATTTTTAAATTTTATAAAACTACTGAAAACTTCCGATTTTTCCCTCAGTAAGTATATACAAACTTTTCTAGAAAAATCATCTACGATAGTTAAAAAATATCGATTACCGCCTCTTGATGTAGTTTGGATCGGACCCGCCACATCCAGATGTAAAAGTTCTAAAGGTTTCCGCGATCTAATCTTTCCTATTGGTTTAAATGAAACCCTTTTAGCTTTTCCAATTAAACATGGCTCGCAGTTTAATTCTTGATCTTTCAATGCGGGCAATCCTCTAACATTCTTTACAGTCTTCAAAATATAATCCTTATTAATATGACAATAACGTTTATGCCATAATTCAAGACTGTTCTCCGAAGAGATCTGATTTATTTCTTCCCGTTTATAATTACGCTCTTTACCCATTTTCGGATAATCTTTCTGCTTATAATTACGCTTTTTACCCATTTTCGGATAATCAGCTAACACATAATAAAGACCATTATTTCGTTTGGCTGAAAACAGTTTTCTACCCTCTTTAGAAAAAATGTCTATTCGCCCATTCTTCCCTACGAAATAGGATCCACTCGCTTCAATGCGGTGGCCCGCCATCAAATTATGTCGAAGCCTGGGTGAATACAAAACATCGGTTAGAGTAACCGGTTGAGTCCCTCTTTGATTTTTACAATCAAAAGTTACATTCCCCTTACCGAGAACTTCACAGGTCATTCCGTTAATTGCAGCTTTCATTTCTACCCCAGAAGTCTGTTGAAATGTTGTAAACAGATCACGATTGTTACAGAAGTGAGAGCTTGCAGCGGTATCAAATACCCATGCAGTATTGTCAGTATTTGTTCCCAAACTGGCTTCTGCCAAAAAACTAACATTGGGGTTAGCTCTCGCCTGATTCCTAATCTTAATCCTACAGTTTCTAGCAAAATGGCCCATTTTCCCACAATCAAAACACTTTACATTTGGTTTATTATTGGGATTTTCTGGCTGACTATTTAAATTCCCCTTTTGCTGATCTTTACTTTTAATAAAATTAGGTTTCACACTAATACCTTCCATAGCATGTTCAAAATTGCTACTTACATTATCCTGTTTACAAAACAGTTTTAGCCGGGCTTCCTCTGACAACAATTCATTCAAAACATTTTCAAAGGTAAACTTAGAGTCCTCGAAACGATAAATTAATTGGACAATCCCTCTGTATTGCTCAGGTAGTCGTCTAATTAATTGGAATGGCTTCAACCAATCCGAAATTGGTCGACCGGCTTCGGACAACTGCTGTATGATAGTCCTCAATCTCGCACCATATAGGTTGATTCCTTCTCCGGGATTGAGATGGCAGCTGAAGAAGGCGTCGGTTAGCTCCACAATTCTGGCTCTTGAATTCGGCTCAAAATGGGTTTTGAGCTTCTCCCATGCATCTCTTGGGTCTTCCATGCCGCTAAGTAGCGGGCGAAACTCCTTCTGTACATTTAGGTAGATGAGAGAGTAAGCTCGTATCTTCTTTGCTGCACATTCTGGATCTTCTTTGACTTCTTTCTTGGCAGAGGCATCGACATCGCTAGACTTGTGCTGAACGACAAACTGCCATAGATCCTTTTCCATTAACAGAACCTTGACGTCCTCTTTCCACGTGGCATAATTGGATGCGTTCAAAGCATCAATCTGATACGTCAGCAAAGCCATGATATTCGTTATTGATTCCAAACTTTACTCTGTTAATGTGGCTTTATTATTTTAAAAAATAATTTAAATGCAGGCGCAGTCGGATTCTTACCTGGGCCCATAACCAATTGTTGGCCTTCCTCAAAAGTAGACCTTTGATAATTTAATTTAATATATAATGCCACATCAACAGAGAAAGACAAATTCTAATATTTTAAAATCACTATTTTATTTACAAGACAGTATCAGCCAAAATCTCTATTATCATAGTTACGGTCTAATACAATCACAGCCAAACTTCCAAGAAGCCAGCTAGCCAGTCAGTCAGTCATTTCCTCAAATCTAATCAGATCTTCTTTATATATATTCGGGAATCTGCATTCGATACCGTCAACTTGACAGTTAAAAATCGGCATCCAATGAAAAACAACTTCATATGACGTAATAGAAAAAAACACCGTTGAATGCAAATTCCCGATTCCATTGCCAGACGTCATATCGGAAAACGTAATTCCACTTGATTACCGCGATATGACAACAAGTTACTCATTTTGCGATGCAGACGCTCACTAAGAACGGATTTTACGGAAGTCTTGTTCAAAATGTAATTTTCATCCGTTAATCTACTCTTATCCGTCGGATATGTAATTTTGACTTTATCGCCAAAAATGATATGACCGACGCCAAACGGAATATATATTGTTTTTATATATATACTAAGTATTGTCACCAATTAAGTTTACTTGGTGAGATTTGTGCATGCAGAATGGAAAAATACGAAATAATTTTATATTGAAACGCCAATGGAGGATTGGCAAGAATTTGGCGAAGGGGCTCTTTAAGTGAAATTTCGTACATGTCAAAAATAAGAAACATACATATTTAGCGATAGAAATAATGAGTTTGGAATAAATTCAGTTTCTCAATTTGGAATGTAGTTTAGCTCCAAAATTTAGCGGGATTTTGAAAAATACTAAAATTGCGACTTTTTACGGAGTAGCGCACTCGCAAGACAATCTTCGTTTACTGGAGGACCTCGCTACATGCATGAAAGAACTAAAGAGGCTATGACATACGTAAGATATTTTGGACATCTCGACTTGCAGTCACTTGCAATCCTAAATGGTCAGAAATCAAAATGTCTTGAGGCAAGGACAAAAATCTTATGATAGACACGATGTCATTGCGAGGGTATTTCATTTGAAAGTTAATCCCATGATGAATATTCTGACAAAAGGTTGCATCTTTGGTAATACTAGTGTAACATGTTTATGGTGGAATGAATTTTAACCATATTATATATATATATATATGGGGTGACTTTTTACTAATTTTTTTTATTTTTCTCATATATTTGAATGTCGAGGATAATCATTATTACAGACAATCAATTTCTTAAAATGTTAAATTTAGATTATCATTAAAGTTTTAAAAATTGAAAATTTTCTTGATATCTTAGGTATAATTTCCAAAATATTATATTATCGTCTGTCCAGCGAAGCGGACGGGCATCAGCTAGTGTCTATTTTTCCTCTATTAACAATTAAAGCACAAAAAAATTATACAGGAAACAATATTCAGTCACAAATAAATAGTATGTGCATGGTTTTCACTCCTTAAAGTCCAAGAATCAATGCTTAAATTTTAATTAAACTCAAATTCCCAGAGTTAACCCACTAACATTGCTGGAATTAAAGACATATTATAAATAACTGCCATGATAATAGTGTTAAAATTTGAACAGAAAAGAATCCAATCAATCACCCAATTTGTTTTTGCATTTTTATCCCCCCAGTTTTAACATTATCCGGAAATATTTTGATAAAAGAAAATAACTTCTTTTAAAAGAATTTTATTTTAAAGCCTAAAATAGAAAAAAAAAAAAAAATACAAAAATAAAATTATGCATATAAAAAAATGTATTTACCAGTTTAATTTTTTTTTTTTTTCCAAAATCCTCCTCTATTCTTTCTTTTTTATTATTATTATATTCTTGATATACAAAATATTATTGTTTTTTCATTTCTTCTGAAAGTAATTCCATCAAATTCAGGAATCTTTCTTCAACCTGAAAGAGAGATCACTATATATAAATGAGAACAATATTCATATGCATTGAAATTATTTGTTTCTTTACTAATATAATTTAATACCATTAAATACTGATTTTAAAAGTACAATCATATTGAAATTAATATTTAAATGTTGAAAATATTTTAAAATAAAATATTAAGAATGCATTAGAAGAGAAATTACCCTTAGCTATTAAAAACAATAAATAATTGAAAATTGTTCCTATTTCACATTTGTTCAATGTCAGTTTTTTGGAAAATATGAAAATATTTTTACAATATTTTATTAATCTTAACATTCAATTTTTAGAAGGAATAGATTCCCCAATATTTATTAATAAAAAGTAATTAATTCAGCTGCCAAGGACACTTAAAAAAGCTGAAGTAATTGAACATGATTAAAATTTTTAACGAGACTAAACATATACTTATCATAGTTAAAACTTTAAAAAAAAAAACTCCAACTCTAAAATTTATTTTTTTGGTTTTCTAAGTTCAATTAGAGACAATTGGACCTAGAGATATTACCATATAATAAACCATTTATTTACACAGCTTCATTCATATTTAACAAGCAAAAGATTTCTATCTGTTAGATATCAAAAGCTTTACTATTTGATGAACTGATGAGAAAAACTACAACCAACAATTTTCAATTTCTTGAAAATAATGTGTAGAAGGATTTTCAAAAATGTATCCAATGGTAGATGACTACTGAGAGATATGTATTCAAAAGTGGAAATTAAATTTGATTTTAAAACAAATTATTTTACATAAAATGTTGTATTTTAATAATAAGGCATGTATTACAAATAAAAAATAATTAAATTATGAAAGATATGGAGCAACAAAGGCTATTGCCCTTAATGAAAATTCTTTCAGTTTCATAAATATCAATATATATAATCTTCTCAAAAAATAACACAATTTACAACAAATAAGTATCCACTGGCTGAAATTTAGATTTTCAACAATACAGAAAAAAATTATATGATTTCCAAAAAAAAAAAAAAAAAAAAAAAAAAAAAAAACAGCTTTATATGTTTTATGAACATATCAAAATTTCTAGATGTTTTAAAAAAATTTACAAGTATATAAAGAAAACAAATACTTTTTTGAACTTTTAAAAATTTTAATATAAATATACAAGCCATATAAATATACATATTATATTTAAGCACAGAAAGCCAAATAATTGGCATTACTTCTGCAAATGTAAAAGTTCAGTACAAAAAAAGTAATTATAAAATCAACCAACAAAATATTTTTTAAATAATTTTTACCTCATCAGTAGTTCTATTCTTGATTGTGGAGGCTGATGTGGCGAATGCTTTTCTACTTATTCCATATCTTTGACAATTGTAAATAATTAATCTATCTTCATCCCTAGATACAAACAAAAATTAAAATTTCATTTTTGAAATTAAATTTTTCAGTAATATACTATATAAAATTTTTGAAGAAAAACATCAACAGTGACAAAATAGTTAAAATTTTTAAATAAACAGTTCAGTAGAAGAGTGAGTGAGTGACTGTGAGGTTTTATGGCGCAATAGCCAAGGTAAGCTATGCTGCGCCAAACATTAGTCCGGTAGAATTTAACAAACATATTATTAATTCTATCTTTAAATATCATAATCAAAAATTTAGTTTAAGGTTTTATGAAAACTTTTCAGCCACTATTAAGACTGAAAATATACACCACATTATTTCACAGAATTTTTGGTCATACACTAATATATCTTTCAAAGTAACCCAATATTTTATGCTTTTAAAATTAATTAGTTTAACAGTCAAACATACCTGGTCCACTTTACATTTTGACTAGAAGCAATTTTTTTGTTGCAATTATCCAAAGCACCAGGTCCAATCATATCTTTTAGATGACTGAAATCTGATGGGGTGCTATTATTTAAGGAATTAGTTACAGCAGGAAAAACAGTATCTTCTATAACATCACAAGGCAAATTACAGTTTGATATGAGAGGCTCTTCATTATGACTGAGAATAGGTTTTTGGATTCCATTTGAAATTTTTGAAAAATCTTTTTTTGATGTAATAACCTAAAATACAAATGATTAAAATATTATTGTCTTAAATATAATTCCAAAAGTTAAAAAATTGACATTTCTTTTCAACTAGCAATAAACTATGTGTGATATGTTTTAAACAAAAATATTATTTTTCTTTAGTAATGCATTTAGTATGAATTGAAACATGTGGCAGATTTATTAAGTATTATCCAGACTGTGTCAACCAGTAAAACAATTAGCAAAAATGTAGAAACATTAGCTGTTATTTAAAACAAATCAATTTTGGGGGAAATACAAGAAATCCATGAGTATTTCTCCCCTTAAAACAATATTACCTTTAAAGCACTTATTTATTCTTATAATTTCTTACTAAAACAAATGTATTTCAGATTTAAACAAATTCAATTTAAACCATTTTCTTCATAAAACAAATAAGCAGGAAAAACAGTTTTCGAAATCTTTTTATTAAAAATTCCTTTTGTCAATCTGAAATATCAAACAAATAAAATTCAAAATTTAAAGAACATAGTCTTAAAATCAAAATAGAAATCAGGATAAAATGCCTCTCCCCCCCCCCCAAAAAAAAAAAAAAAAACTATTTAAAATGAATATTGCACATATTATATGGCAGTTATTCCTTACATATAATTTGATCATTGTAAAAATTTTAATCACACACATTTATTCTAAGCAGATGGGTAATTTAAAAAAATATATAAAACTTGAGTCATTTTTTTCTATTTACTTCTGCTGTAGCAATGGTGGTCTTCATAAATAGTTCAGGAGTTGGTTGAACCTTGAGAGCTACTGGATGACCATTACTTTTATCTTTTTCTGCTGAATTAGATAATGGCAAATCATGATAAGTCACTTGAGCAGGTTTGAGAACTTTTCCAGTTTGAATGTATATTCGACCATCTATAAACTATAAATAAAAGAATTCCTTCATACACATGAAAAATTATAAAGAAAATAATCACAGCTTTAAAACAAATCAATTTTACAAGCCAAGCATCTTCATTAAATGCTATTTAATAGCACTGAATTTATCATAAAATTTAGTTTGATACCTAAAGATAATTTAAAAACAAAACACCCATTCTAAAACCTGGATATCAAACTCAATTTTATAATAACAAAGGTAAATTCATTCTAAAAAAAAAGGAAATATTCATTCTAAAATCCAACAAAAAAATTTCCTCACAAATTACATAATTTCTAAGTAAATGTTTTCATACCTAGAACATTATCTCTTAATATCATTTGACAGCTGAGAATTTGTATAATTCAAGTTTTGCTATATTCTAAATAATAAATAAAATCTAAATCATTTCATCATTTAAATCAAATGAAAGATATCATCTCAAGCTCTAGAAAGCAAGAAACAAAATATAATAAACAAATATTGTACAACCAAGGCCATATTTTTTAAATGACTTTACAAAAATAAAACCCAAGAAATAGTAACATTTTTAGTGTAGGGACATCTTAAAAAAACATCTATTCATAATGAGACAGTTTTCTGATTCTATAACAAAAAATGAAGTTCTTTATATTAAAAAGCAAGATGTTATAAATTATAAAAATAGTTAATCATTCAGAAATCACTATACTCAACTATTATATTATAACCTAAAAAAGTGTTTTTCAAGAATTATGTTTAAATAGCATGCCATATATATATAATATATTCTTACAGTTATGTTTAGTACATACAATATGTTCACTTTGCACAAAATTTTCTGTCTGGATATATTGTTAAAATTAGAGAATAGAGGGCACTGTGCACAATACGAGAAGCTTTCTAGGGGAGTTGCAACTGCCTTCCTTGAGTGATGACCCAGATTATGTTTACAAACCTAGCAATGAATTTTAATCTAATTTAATTTATTGATACCAAGGAATTATTTATTTTTGACTGATGATTTGAAAAAGCTCCAGCCTGACAGATAGGCGAAATTTCCATTATTTTAAATTGTGAATTTCTAATGTTAGCTTACATACATACAATATAAATCAATAACTGAAGCAGCAAAAATGAAAATATCTGCACATGATAACTGTAGCAGTAAAAAATAATAAGTGCAGCAATGGTTATCATTATGATAAAATTTCAATTTCAATTCAGTGCCGCCCGATAAAGCAAAGTGATTGTATCGTATCGCAAACGATTTTCATATAGTTTGGTTTTTGTTTAAGTTTTTATTTTAGTGTGTGTGTGTGGCAACATTGTTTTCGATGAGTCAATTTTTTAAAGGTTGTTCTATTGTTGATAAAAAACTTAAAAAGAAAAAGTCGTTATTTTTATTAGAGTTTTTTTTATTCATCTGGAGATCTTATTCAGATCATTTGAATAATTATATGTGATTATTTCAAAATAACTTCGCTTTAATTTTTCTATTATTTACATTTCTGGCGTTCGTGACAGGACTTCGACTGTGAATCCAAACATGTTTAAAACTACTAAAGGCTTTATAAAAGAGGATTTGTTGTTTGTGGCAGAAGAAATTGGTGAGATACTACCTGAAAAGGTAAAAATTTCTGAATTAAAAGATATTATTTTAAAGAGCAAAGCGTATCTGGATGATCCAGAATTCGTGACAAGTATCTTAGTAACAGCTGTGAGTGAACGAAAACAAAAAGAAGAAGAAAAACAAAAGGAATATGAAGAAAAACAAAAACAAAGGGAATATGAAGAAAAAGAAAATATAAGAAAACACGAACTGGAGTTGGCGAGAATCAACACAACAGTGCCAAGTGTAGCTGAGTTTCAAAATACTATTATATCGGGTGCTAACACATGGATCAATAAGTCCCGAGACTAACATTGAAAACAACATTTTTTTTGCAAATTTTTTTTTTATTCATCAACATAATCACCTTTTAGGGTGATACAATCGTTCCAACACTTTTCCAATTTTTCAATACCATGTTTATAAAAAAAAATTTCTTTCGCTTCAAAATAAGCTTCAGTTTCAGCGATGACCTCCTCATTTGAGCCAAATATTTTTCCCTGGAGCATTTTTTTAAGATCAGCAAAGAGCCAGTAGTCACTGGGGGCTAAATCTGGCGAGTATGGGGGGTGGGGAAGCAGATCAAAGCCCAATTCGTTCAATTTTGCCATTGTTTTCATCGACTTGTGGCAGGGTGCTTTGTCTTGGTAAAAAAGGATTTTTTTTCTCTGCATGTGCGGTCGTTTTTTTGCGATTTCCTCCTTCAAACGCACCAGCAAGTCAATATAATAATCACTGTTGATCGATTTACCTTTTTCGAGGTAGTCAATGAAAATCACGCCATGCGTATCCCAAACAGCTGACGCCATGACTTTGCCAGCTGACTGCTGCGTTTTCGGACGGCTTTCGCCAACTGTGCGCCACTCAGATGACTGCCGCTTCGACTCTGGAGTGTAGTGATGTATCCATGTTTCGTCCATGGTCACGTAACGACGCAAGAAATCTTTTTTGTTGCGAGTAAATAGCGATAAACAGCTTTCTGAATCATCGACTCGTTGCTGTTTTTGTTCCATCGAAAGCAATCGCGGCACCCACTTGGAAAAAACCTTTTTCATGCTCAATTTTTCATGAAGGATAGTAAATACACTTCCATATGATATCTGTGTCATCTCAGCAATCTCACGGAGCTTCACTTTACGATCTTTCATTATAATTTTTGTCACTTCACTCACATTTTCCGGTGTAACGGCTTCCACAGGTCTACCCGAGCGTTCCGCGTCATTTGTGTCGGTACGACCACGTTTAAACTCGGTAAACCCCCGACAAATCGTTGCTTTTGATAAACAAGGGTCCGGGTAACATTTTCAATCCATTGTTTCGCTTGCACGGTGTTTTTACCCATTAAAAAACAATGTTTTATCAGAACACGAAACTCGGTTTTTCCCATTTTTTAAACAAACTACAAAACGACTTTACTACAACCTCGATAACTCAGCTGTTTCTGGTCCGATCAACTTAAACTTTTGACACGTTTCAAGCAAAGGTTAGTACTCTAGAAAGACCTGGTTACTGGTTTACTACGAGCGCCATCTCTGGGTTAGTCTCGGAACTTATTGATCCATGTGTTAGAAAGAAATTTAATCTGCCAAAATTGGAATTTAGACAGTTTAATGGCGATATTAAGGATTGGCTACAATTTTGGAGCCAATTTCAACATATTCATAATGATGACGAAATCGCGCCAGAGAATAAATTTTAGTACCTTGTTCAAGCGACTGTAAGTGGCTCGAGAGCCAGAGAAGTAGTAGAAAGCTTTCTGGCCACAGCAGCAAATTATTCAAAAGCAGTGGATTGTTTAAAAGCACGATTTGGTAGAGATGAATTATTAGTAGAAGTTTATGTAAGAGAGTTATTAAAATTGATAATCGCGGTTCAGAAACATGAGAAAATTTCGATGACTTCTCTCTAAGATAAACTCGAGTCATATCTAAGAGCTTTAGAGACTTTAGGAGTGACTACTGACAAGTGCACTTCAATTCTTTATCCCATGGTTGAATCTTGTTTTCAAGAAGATTTCTTAAAGACGTGGAATAGAAGCACTTCTTCAGCTGCCTCAACTGATGCTAAAGAACCACTAACCAATTTGATGACATTCCTTAAAGCAGAAACTGAAGGGGAAGAGAGAATAAATTTGGCTATGGCTGGTTTTGGCTTGTGTGCAGATGAAAATCGACAATCATTTAAGAAAAAGGTAAGAGATTTTCACAAAAATAAAAAGAATACCAATAGCTGCCAATTTATTGACTACCACTTCAAAAGATGTGAAGAAAGAATGTGTTTTCTGTTCTGGGAAACACTTGAGCTCGGACTGTTTTTCTGCTCAGAAGATGAGTTTGTCGGAGAGGCAAAATATTTTAAGAGACAAACAATGCTGTTATGCTTGTTTAAAGCCAAACCATACAGTTCCTTCTTGCAAAGCATTTTTAAAGTATATAGTATGTGGAAAGAAACATGTTCCTCTTATGTGTGAAAATCTGGCGGCTATAAATAAAGAACCAGACAAGAACGAGAGTAGAAGTTCAAATCTTGAAATCAACATGTCTAACAATACTTCAAACCCCAGGGTTTTCCTTCAAACTTTGAAATTAAAAATGGTATGCGGAAGTAAAGAAGTCTTGGTTAGAGCAATACTAGATTCTGGCTCACAAAAGACATATGTTGAATCAGAAAAATATGAACACACTTATTATAGAATCAAATTACGAAACCCCGAGAATAATATCACTTGCAACATGGAAGCATTGGACCAGATATCTATATGCGATAACATTGCATCTGTTAGTTTAGGTTCATGGATTACAGAGCTTCATGAAATGAAGATCAGGTTGTCGGATGTAGGTGAGGAAGCACAACCTGTTGAAGTGCTTCTTGGATCTGATGTAATCGGGAAGCTCATGACTGTCCAGCGTAAAGTTTTATTCTGTGGGCTAATTGCCATGGAAACATTACTGGGTTCGACACTATCAGGTAAAGTTCCTGAGAGTAATATATCTTCATATGGTGCTATGCTGATAACCTCCCTTTTTGTAAAAGAGATGGATATCTCTCAGTTATGGAGATTAGATGCCTTAGGGATTCTTGATCCTTCAGAACAAAAAACTAATGAAGAACGTCATAATGCTTCGATGGAACATTTTTTAAGGACTGTCTTGGTCAATGAAGATGGATGATTTCTTGTCTGCCTACCGTGGCTTGATGGACATTTGCCTTTGCCAGATAATTTTGATTTGGCAAGAAAAGGGTTGCAAATGACAGCCCATAATCTCAAACGGGAAAATTTATTTAAAGAATATGGCAAGATCTTTAAGGAATGGGAACACGAAGGCATAATTGAAGAGGTTCCTAAAGAAGAAATCAAGTCTCCTTGTCACTACTAGCCCCATCGACATGTAGTAAAGGAAAACAGCACTACAAACATTAGACCCATCTTTAATGCTTCATCTAAACGAAAAGGAACGGTCAGTCTGAATGATTGTGTGGAAAAGGGATTAAATTTGATTGAATTAATTCCTTCTATAATAACAAGATTTCGAATGTATAAATATGGCGTAACAGCTGATATAAGAAAAGCCATCCTGCAGATAAGCATCTGTAAAAAGGACAGAAATTTCCTACGATTTTTGTGGTTCAGTAAAGAAGGAGAATTAGTACATTATCGTCATTGCAAAGTTGTATTTGGTGTTCCCTGTAGTCCTTTCTTGCTTGGGTCAACAATCCAATACCTTTTGAACAAAAAATTAGAAGAAACCAATCAAGGAAGTGGAAGATACCCTGTTGTTACTATACAGAAATTAATGAATAGTTTCTATGTAGACAATTGTTTGACTAGCCTAGAAAACCTGTCAGAGCTAAAACAATTCATTAAAGTAGCCACTGAAATCATGGCTGAAAGGAAGTTTGATTTACGAGGGTGGGAGCACTCTAACCCATTTGTTCCCATATTAAATCCTACAAACATCTTAGGCATGATTTGGGACAGACACTATGATACTCTTTCAATAAATATTTCCGATTTGGGAGAAATAAAGGAAACAATCACAAAAAGAAAAAGAACTGCAGTATCCTGTGTGGTAAATATTCAAACAGCAGATATTATGAGCGATTATTTTTCCACCTACAGTAGGAACGTCAGAGTAGTGGCATGGATTCTTCGGTTTATTCATAACATTTCAAATGTAAACAAGTTAAGAGGTAATTTAGTCTATGAAGAGTTTAAGAAAGCAGAAAATTTGGTTTTTAAGGCCATGCAGTTAAGGTCTTTTCAAGATGAGAAATTTCTTGCTAAAATGCAAGCCTTTAAAGATGAAGAAGGACTTCTCAGAATAAGAACCAAATTAGTGGACAGTGATGAGAAGGTGGATTTTAAATCCCCAGTTCTATAGCCTGCCAATGATGTTGTAGTGAATTTAATTCAAGAAGAACATAAAAAGGCAATGCATGCAGGTTCTTATATACTACTTGCCAGGCTTAGAGAAAATTTTTGGATAATTAAAGCTAAAAAGTTAGTCAAGCAGGTTCTTAATGAATGCGTGACATGCAAGCGTTATAAAGCTAAACATGTTGAGGTACCTTTCGCACCCCTGCCTAAAGAGCGAGTTACTCAGACAAAAATATTTGAGGTAATGGGTGTAGATTATGCCAGTCCTCTATACCTTAAGTTGGAAGAAAAGGCATGGGTTGTTTTATTTACTTGTGCTGTCTACAGAGCAGTTCATTTTGAATTAGTCCAGTCTCTCACTACAGATACTTTCATTCAAGCCTTAAGACGATTCATTGCCAGAAGAGGCAGGATTTCAGTATTTATAGTGACAATGGTATGAACTTTGATAGAGCAAATAATGCCTTAAGAGCATTAGATTGGAGTAAAATTGCTGTATATTCAACTTCTCAGAAAATCACTTGGAAATTTATACCACCCACAGCGGCATGGTGGGAGCGTATTGTAAGAATGCTAAAAGAGCTTCTTTGAAGAGTTTTGGGGAAGTCTATTTTAAATTATGAAGAGCTCTTAACTATCTTGTGTGGCAGTGAGTCAATAATCAATGCTAGGCCATTGACTTACATACAAGATGATCCAATTCCCGAAAATAGCAACAATGAAACTCCAGATCTAGATAAAGTGGATCGAACTTCGTTGATAAAACGCATCAAATATTTGCAGAAATTACGTGAAGATCTTAGACAAAGGTTTAGAAATGAATATCTTGCTCTTCTAGTACACAAGGGGATAAGGAAAAGTGGTGTTTTAGAGGTGGGAAATATTGTGCTGATTGGGCATGACAATGACCGCCGCATTTACTGGCCTCTTGGTGTTATCTTGGAAGTTTATCCTGGAAGAGATGGTGTACCTAGAGTTGCAAGAATTAAAACCTCTAACGGTGAGAAGATATGCCCTTTCCAAAGACTCTATCCTTTGGAAATGTCTGCTAAAACTGAGATTGATGTTTTGAAAGCTTCAGGAGAAATCGGAGAACTTGCTGAGAATCCTCCTGACTTACCTACTAAGGATATTCCAGACTCTCCTGATGAGGACACTGATAATTCTAAGGTGATACACCATACAAAAACTAGATTGGGATGAACCGTAAGAATTCCTTGCAAATTAGACTTGTGAACTCATGAACATATTTTTTGACTTTTACAAATTGCAAGAGAAACTTAATGTTTTATATCTATATTGCATATTTGAAATTCGATTTATTTTAGAATTTAGTTGCAAAGTTCTATTGTAACCTTTCACTTTGCAAGGTGGGAGTATGTATCATATCGCAAACAATTTTCATATAGTTTGGTTTTTGTTTAAGTTTTTTTTATTTCAGTGTGTGTGTGTGGCAACATTGTTTTCAATGAGTCAATTTTTTAAATGTTGTTCTATTGTTGATAAAAAAACTTAAAAAGAAAAAGTTGTTATTTTTATTAGAGTTTTTTTTATTCATCTGGAGATCTTATTTAGATCATTTGAATAATTAAATGTGATTATTTCAAAATAGCTTCCGCTAAATTATTTTAATTTTTCTATTATTTACAGTGATCTTAGAGTAGCCACCCGTGAAAGAGAAACTGTTAGGAAAAATAGTAATTGCTTACCTGTCATACAGCTTTTATCATCTCACAAAATCTATGGAAAATACCTGCATTTCAAAATGTTAACAAATCACGAATATTCACTTCATTTCAAATCAAAATGCAATAACTTAATATATCATTTGTAGTAGAAATGTAAGAATTTATTTCATACAATATATTTAAGATGCTATATGCAAATGATGCATTAACTATATTATTTATTGACAAATTGTAATTATTATGTAATTTATTAAAGATATAAATACAGTATAAGACGTGCATCCCTTTGGAATTTAATTTTTCAGAATGGAGTTATCAGTCATATAAAAAAAAATACTAGTTTATTTTAATATGCCTCTTAATTTATATTTCTTTTAAAGACTGAAACTCTCCTAATGCATATTGGAATTTTGCATTAAATAAAAAGGCTACTAATAAGTGTAAAAAGAGGCCATAATAGAAACTTTAATAACAGCATTGGCAAGAACAAGTTAAAGTAATAGAATAGTACCTACCACTAGACCAGACATTTCCCCCCTAAAATAGAGCTATCCCTTCTTAAAAGGATACATACTAAAAAAATGTAATTTAATTATAAATTTAGGTTATATCAAACTTAAAATAAATGATATATAAATTAGTAATGTAGTCAGAAGTATTTATACTCTATAACAAAAAAACCAATGCACCAAGAAGGAGTTGCCCATTTGTAATGAAATTTCGTATGCATAGACATTTGGACCGAACATGCAAATGATTAAATTTTGGTGTCCTAAGAATGAATAGCGGGAGTTAAAGCGTATCAAAATTGTGCACTCAGCAGGTGTATATAAGAAGTGATTCCCAATCTGATGGCCAAATTTTCCGTTGCATTATGATTTAGGACACCTTTCAACGACTGAAAAAATGCCTCGCCGTAGGATTCGAGCTCATTACAAGCAACAGTCAGAGAATGAAAGAAGTCGTATTATTGGATTGAAAGAGGCAGTTTGGGCAAATCAAAGTATTGTTCATCATAAGAGTAGAAGTGATGTGGTGATTAGAAGATGCTGGCAATAATGGGTGGACAGTGGCAGATTTCCCCGTCATGATGCAAGTGGTCAACCTAGGGCCACAGCCTCAAAGACAGAGTGATTGTCAAATCAGCTGTTACAGCTACTGATTCGTTGTTATCAACCATCAGACATGTAACCCTCACGTGAGTCTCTACCATGACCATTCACAGACGGCTGATAGAGTGAAATCTACGCTCGTACCAACCGCCATACCACCAGCCACTAATGCCTGTACACTCTCAAGCCAGATTATAGAGGTGATTGGCTTGATCAGGTTGGAATGATGCTGACTGGAGATGTATAGTGTTTAGCGAGGAATCCCCCTTATAAATGTGTCATGACAATCATCGAAGACGTGTCTGGAGACGTCCAGGGTAGCATGCCGATCCTGCTTTCACTATTGCACGCCACACAGGCCCTTAACCAGGAGTTAGGGTCTGGGGTGTCATTTTCCTTGATAGCCGGCCCCCTTTGGTCGTCATTAGAGGCACACAGCAGTACGTCGAGGACATTCTGAGACCTGCTTTGCTACCATTCCTTTTGCAGTAGCCTGGCCTTAATTTTCAGCAAGATAATACTACACCACATATGGACATATAGCGATGAACTATCTTACAGCTTGTCAAACACTTCCTTGGCCAGCCAGATCTCTCTCCAATCAAGAATGTGTGGGATATGATGGGAAGGCGACTACATCAACCAGGGAATGTTGATAACCTAGCCAGACAGTTGGAGCAAATTTGGCAAGAAATACCGCAGGAGACCATCAGTGAGCTTTATCACTCTACGCCATGTTGTGTAGCAGCTTGCATCTAGGCTAGAGGTGGGTCAACACCTTATTGGGCTCATTACTTTGTAACTATGTAACTCTGAAATAAATCATTCAATTTTTCTGAAATTTTAATCATTTTCTATTCTGTACTTAATTTTCCTCTCCTCTAATTTTTGTCTCCACAACTCCTTCAAGGTGCATTGGTTTTTTTTGTCATAAAGAGTTTTTGAAATTAATGAAAAATGATAAGTCTTAATTTAAAAAGTTTAATTTTTGCAAAGATGTATGAAAGGAACAATAGTTTTGTACTCACAGAAATTTATTGAAAATAATCCCACTCACAGGTTTGTTTGAAAATTGGTACATTGCAAGCATTTTTCTTCCCAGAAGGATATTAAAGTCACAGATAATCCTTCTTCAGATGATCCACTGATTAAAGTCATACACTGTCACCAACAGTTTTCATAATTTTTTTTAATTGGATGGGGTATTTTATGACATTTGTATTGTTTTTATGTCACATTTTGTCTGGCTTTTCTTCATTTTTCTCCCTTTTTTCTTAGCAATTTTTTTTAAACACTCACATAATCAACTACAGTTGAAATAAAAGATTTTATCATTGGTGTCTTCAGTACACAAGTTTTCATTAATTTTGAATATTCTTGCATTTGAGCACTGCCACTGATTTTTACAAGTTTACCAGTAGTATTTTCACTGACGGGACTTGAAACTGGTA
Source organism: Nephila pilipes (assembly GCA_019974015.1). Taxonomy (NCBI): domain Eukaryota; kingdom Metazoa; phylum Arthropoda; class Arachnida; order Araneae; family Nephilidae; genus Nephila; species Nephila pilipes. The sequence goes on along the minus strand of BMAW01129528.1, from coordinate 64,636 downwards.
TTTCAAAGCCACATTTCTTTAAAAGCCTGCTTCCCACTAGTCTATTTTGGATTGCTTTACAACTTGCTAACACTACTTTCCTTTTTCCTACAGAGAACTGAAGCATGAATAACTAGGATTTTGAATTCTAAGAATGGAAAACATTAATTTGATTGCTCCACAACTGGCTTTTTCCAAATTTATTGTTTCACGTTACCGAAAAGCAGATTTTTAAAAGAGAAGAATTAATTTTTTGTTGTATTACAAAAATTATCTTTCACAAAATTATCTTTCAATGAGTACATACTTTCCTTAGAAATCTCAAAGAATTACTCACAAAGAGTATTTCTATTTTTATTTGAAGATATTTCTCTACCTCTATCTTATTTTTGAATTTTTTTTCAGAATTCTTATTAAGAGATAAATACATGAAGATCCCTATTCAAAGGGATCAGTAAAAAATTACACTAAAAAAATTGTCCTTTCAATAGGGGTATCCCTAACAGGAGATACTACCCTGTTCCTTTTGCATTGTTATTTTTTATGGATGCATTATCTATATTATTTTGTTATTTCTAACACATATTTTACTACTTTTCTGTTAGCTGTATGCAAATAAACACTTCTAAAAATAAAACAACTCCTTTTCATAGAAATAATGATTAGATTCCTCATAAGATATATGAACTAGAGATAAAAACATACTCTATACGCTAAACATTTGTCAGTGGCTAACAAGTAAGTACCTACGTTTTTTTTTAAAATAAAAGGGTATATTTGTATATAACTTAAGCCCCATAATTTAGCTTAAGAAAAGTTCCAAAAATTCCTTGACTTATAAACTGAAATACACAATACTCATAAAATAATTCTTGTATGAAGTACACAATACTCATAATGAATTCTTGTATATTGTAACATATTCACATAAATAAAAAAAAACTTATTCATTTAAAAATACACAGCCTTTTAAAAAAATATATATTCAACTTACCCTAACACCACATTTTACACAATGACGACTTTTGTTCAACATTCTATTATCTGTGGATAAATTATGACAATCACAGGGACAATCTTTTCCCCCATAAGGATCTGGAGTATCAGGAATCACTATATCTTCACAACTATCAACACTAGAATTATCTTCATCACTATTTGGCAAATTAACAGCTTCAAAATCAGTCATTAAACTATAAAAAATAACATATTGGAACAAATAAGCGAATAATTAAGAACAGATACTTGATTTTAATTCTGCTAAATGCAAATAAGATATACTACACTGATAATCTAAATTAAGAATAAAATAAATTTCAAAGTAAAGAATAAAATTCAAAAATATTTAAGTATTTAAAAATTTATATCTATATATAAACACACATATATATATATGCACATACACATATATATACCGGGTGGCTATAATTAAAGTTACACTATTCAGAGGCCTGTAGAACCTGTTCTGCTTATCAAATTTTGGTGAAACTTGGAATATATGCTATATGGATTATGGGGTAAAGATTTCTGCAAAACAAATAAATAAAATAGTACAAATTTTGACCACCAGGTAGCTTTTAAAGAATATTCCTTATCTAAATCCATAAAACCTCTATATAAACTTGCAGTCATAGCCAGAGAATCATTCAGCGTGCTTTTGTCATTGTTAATGATGCCTTTACAAAGGAAATATCAAACTTTACTAGTAAAATTGTTTTACAAGAACGGCAGTGATAGCTTATTTACAATGCGTGAATATCGTCATTTAAAGGGATTGCGAAAAGGGCCCGTGTCTAAGAATGGTTTGAAATATGAAATTTGAAGATATTGAAGACTTGGGTGTCCTGTCAGGAAGAAGGCGGAAACCAGTTGCAAATGAAACTGTTGAAGAAGTCGCTACTGCTGAGGTTAAAAGAGCCACCACTTCCAGCTATTCTTGAGCAAGTGCTCAATCGGTGTCACAAGAGTTAGCGATTCCATGGTCGACAATACAAAAAATTCCAAGATCCATTTTAAAATGGTATCCATATAAAATCCAAGTAGTGCAAACACTGTAACCTCAAGATCACAAAACACACCTTGAATTTGCTTGCCAATTTTAGGCAAGAATGGAAGTTGATGATGCGTGGGCTTGAAAAATTCTATGAGGCACACTTTTATTTAGATGGAGCTGTGAATAGTTAAAATTGCCACATATGGGATACTTCACCTCCTAATAGTCCTGCATCAACAACCACTGAATTCTGTTTAAAGTGACCGCTTGGTGTGAATTTACTGCTGAGTTTATCCTCGGACCTTTTTTCTTTGAAACTCTTACTCCACAAGGTCCTAAGAGATGCTCTGTCACAAGTGAATGGTACAGCAGGTCATTCCTGCTTTACAGGAACGACAATGTTTGCAAACCACTATATTAATTCAAGATGGAGCAACTCCTCACATTGGGCGCCAAGTCTAAGCACTGCTTAGTGTTAACTTAGTGCAATAATCATGTAATATCCAGACATTTTCCAGATGCATGACCTTCTTGTTCACCCGACTTAAATCCCTGTGATTTCTGGTTGTGGGAATTTCTAAAAGACTGTGTTTAGAGAGAGGAATTAGGACTTTATCTGAATTGAAAGTCCACATTATACGCCATGTGGCTGAAATCCCTCGCAAGTTCCTTCGTGCTACCATGGAAAACGTTATAATGCGCTTTCAATACATTATTGTCAATGGAGCACATATTGAGCATATTCTATAACTATTTAAATTTTAATGATTCTAATACATTTTTTGTCCTTCTTTGGACACTACATTTCCTAATAGTGTTCAAAATTTGAACTATTTTTTAACTGCAGAAACCTTTTCCTCATGGTAACACCCCCCCATATAGCACATATTTCAAGTTTCATCAAAATCCAATACGCCGAATGGGTTCTACAGGCCTCTGAATAGTGCAAATTTAATTATAACCACCTGGTATATATACATCTATATATATATATAAGCGAAATACCACTGACTGACTCATCACGATATCTGTAAGACTATACAACCGATTGACTTGAAATTTGGTACAGTTACTCATTTTGCGATGTAGACGCTCACTAAGAACGGATTTTATGGAATTCTTAACCAAAATGTAGTTATCATCGGTCAATCTTTTCTTACCCATCGGTTATGTCATTTTGGCGACTTTATCGCCAAAAATTACATGACCAACGCCAAACGGAATATATTTTCTTAAATGTATACTGTGTATCGCTACCAATTAAGTTTACTTGCAAGATTTGCGCGTGCGAAATGGAAAAATACCAAATAATTTAATATTGAAGCGCTGATGGATGATTGGCAAGATTTTGGTGAAGAGGCTCTTTTTTGCAAAATATCACCAAATATCTTCCACCGCCAAGTCGAAGCATTTCAATGACCGTGCATTGTGAATTTTAAAAAGCTATACTATGGTAACCCCAGCTGATTTCGGTTTTGCTGAGCAAACGATAATTTTTTATTGTTGTGGAACCTAGGCGTGAGTCTTAAATTTATGAGAAAAGTATTTTATTATTCATAATGATTGATAAACTACATTTGTAAATCTAAACGCAATCTAACGAAGATATTGAAGTTGGCTTTTAACAAATGAATAATAACGGTATGTTATTCATGTCATTAATAAAAAAAATAAGTAGCTATCAAAATATTTATTTTGATGTATGCATTAATTGTAACCTAATGTAAATATCATGCAAAAGTTTTGTTTCTGTATTTTGGTAATTTTTAGTTTTTGTTTTCTAGGAAATAAACATTTTTCATTTTTTAAAATGGCTGGATATTTTATTGTTTTCAGAATACAGAATTATTTTTAATGTTATGATTTTTAAGAGCTATTCTGTCTATTCAATTGCAGTTCCAGATATGCTGCTACCGTAATAACGTAATACGGGTGACTTTTTGCTAAAATTTTTTGTTATACTTCCATTTTTTGTTAGTATTTTTTGTTGAATTTTAAAATAATTTGATTTAAAAAAGTTAATTTCGGTTATATTTTTTAACTTGAAAAGTATTTCATTGTAGGTTAATAAAAATTGATTTTTCATATTTACTTTTCAGTTATAGTTCTTAATAATGGATGTTGAATATATTTGGATCGATGGAATACCTACTCCTTTCAAAGTTTTTAAAATTCTTGGCGACGGAGC
>BMAW01129528.1:2535-60076 GCA_019974015.1 Nephila pilipes | reverse complement strand
TATACATAAAATATCAAGAAAATTGGAGCATTGAAACGACCTTTGTGTTCTCCAGATGGTTTTTTATCGGCATTAATTATAACCTCCAACTCCTTTTGGTCTTTAGGAACTGAATCAACAGCAGCTTTGAAATCATGAATATACCTGTTATGTTCATGTAGCTCCTTTTGTAATTGGCTAATTCTGGCTTAACACCTGGGAAAATACCACAATGAATGTTTCTTTCACGTTCATCATCACAGAGAAAGTAAAACTGAAGAAAAGAAGGTTGTTGAGGAGGCTCTGCCAATAGGCTACCTATCCTGTGGTGTACCTGACCCTGGACTTTAAATGTTGAAAAAAATTTCCTTCCTTCAATTCTTTTGCTCCGAATGACGTCATCTGAAAACATCCATTATACTTGCGAATTGTAGAAAGAAAATGTTCTGAAAGCTGATCCTTATGGCTAAGAAGACTATTCAAAGGTTCAGGGAAGGATCTAATAACAGGAAGCAGGACTTGACCACCACTCCAGCACATTCCTGGAGGTTCTTCTATCCTTTTAAAGCACGGCACCTCGAACAGGGCAAACGTTTTCCGATACTGACAATTTTATCATTTGAATAGTCAATATATGCTTCATATTTAAAACCAGACAAATTTTTGGAAGTCCATTGAGCTAAATTAACTTTTGATCTTTTATCATTGTATTTAATTACAGCTGCCTGATTCACATGGGGGGTATTAGAAAAGTATTTTCTTACGCTCTATGTACCTCAGGATGGCTTTTAGTATATTTTGAAGCAGCTTCTCTATGTTCCTCAGGATGACTTTGAATATATTTTGTAGAAGCTGGTCTTACTTGTTTATATCTAATTGAATTTGTGAATCTTTTTCTTAATTTCTTTTACCTTTATTTAGTTGAAGAGATATTACATCATTAATAATTGATTCACTTGAACTTGAAAAATCAATGTTAGATATTGATTGAGTCTTTGAAACTAACACAGACACATTTTCTTGAGGCTGAAACACTAAAGATGATACATTTTCTTCATTTTGTTTCACATTATCAAAACCAGGATTAACTTTACTTCTATTTATTAATCCAACTATTTAAATAAAACATCAAAATGACAACTATTACAGTTTCCCGTAAAACGTAATATTTTCCCCCCCTGAATTGTTTCCCCAACAGAAGCTATAAGGCAGCCACCTTGATACACTTCGAACTGATAGGGAAATAGCTCTGCCGCCGCCATAATTTAGCAAATAGATCCATACGTGTTTGGTTTACACATTTCGGTAAAATATAAATCGTTAGTATTATAAGGGGCGCCAGATAGCATTTGAGGGTAGCATTTAAACCGATCCCAGTTGTCAAACACGTGAGAAACAATAATATTTCTCATTTTATACGCCATCGATATGTCACCGAACACCAGCAAAGACAGAGACGAAAATAAACATGCTCCGAAAATAAACATCTCATCAATGGAATCATGTTTTGTTTACTGATGAAAGTGTTTTCGGTTTGAACCAATTCTTAGCACTAGTTGATACAAAGAGAAGTATGGACACAGTTTCATTCCACTAACATCAGGGAAAGAGACCGTTGGAATGGTCATTAAGTGCTTGTATGGGGAGGCATTATGTTAAAAGGACGAAAGAAGCTCCATACTTTCGACAGCGGCTCCCTTACCGGAGATCATTACTGCAATGAAATTATCCTCTCACACATGGATCTATTTTGAGGTGCCACTGATCCAGACTTAATTTTTGTGTACGACAATGTACATCTATACAAGACCTCTATTGTTGAGGAGCTTCTAGAAATTAAAGATATATGCAGTATGGATTGGCCAGTGTGCTCCCCCAATTTAAATCCCATCGAACATGTGTGTGTTGCTTTGTGGAGGTGCCTGGCAGCAAGATTGTATCCTCCTGAGGTGACCAGACAGTTGAAACAGATGCTCCTTGAAGAGTGGCAACTCTTACTGGAGCATCTGTTTCTATTCCTGGATAATTTAGCATTGAGTATGAACAGATGGTATCACACAACCACTGCAATTAGGAAAGGTTATATGCATTACTAAAGGACTTTGTTCTGTTGTTCTTCCTCATGGCCAGACAATGCTTTTTACCAATGCCAATCTGTCAATAAAGCTTTTTCTACTTGGTTCCATAACATAAACGTATAATTCCTTTTTTGGACTATATTGCTTTTATCAACCTGTAAGTGCTGCACTGTGCCTCTGTAGTGTGAATTTCGTTTCGCCCAGTTGATTTTTTTCAGAATTACAGCACAATCTGAAAAGTTGCTTTAAGTTTTGCACATAAGTGTGTAAATAGATATAGTACCTCTCAGTAATCTGACAGATATTAGACCAGAGCACCCTTGGATTAGTGAAACATTTAAACAGAAAAGGTTATGTAATATTATATAAAATTTAATACAGTATGCAAAAATGGAATGTCAAACATGCAAAGAACTAAAACTACAAAAAAAAAAAAAAAAAAAAAAAAAAAAAATGTACTGTTTTGTTTTGATATTCTACATTATTCTGTTGAAATAGAAGACTCAAAATAATTTTCTATGATTTATCAGCAAGTATAAAAACACTGGACTACTGGTAGCGCCAGATTATAGAAGGAGTACTGTAATTAAAATGCTTCATATTTTTATATTATAATACTCACTATTCTGGAGGTTTTACATCTGGTAAAAGATTATACAATTCTTCCATCAAATGGCTCTGATTTCTCAACAGTGGTTGTAATGCAGTGATAACTTCAGCTGATGTTATATCCACTTGCTGTTGCAGTTGAGCAAATGTTCTCAAAATACGAGTAATATATTGAGGTTGATGTTTAAAATGCACCTATGTAAAACAAGATAGATGAAATTAAAATTGTCAATGAAAAATTATTTACAAAACAGAAATCTTATAAATTATTAATTTCTTCAAATAACAAAACATAGTTTAATTTGCATGTAAAAGGTTTATCAAATATTAATATATATTATGTTCACTTATGTCCAAGGTTGTTTTTTTTAAAATCTTTGTATACATTACTTTTCAAACTTACTTAAAATACAAAACATAAAAGCATATCAAATGCATTTGAATTTTTTGAGCTTATATGTTATTTTTTAAGAACTTTATTCCACAAATAAATTTTTTATTTTGGGATTTTCAAAAGTTAATCTGAAAATAATGATCACATTCAAAAGTCATTTTGCTAGTGGAAATATTGATAATAACTTCTCCATACTACACACACCTTTTTATAATGCAGATTTTTAATAAGAAATTACAAAAATGTTGTAATTTACTAATTGAAGTTCTAAATTCAGAATTTTATATTTAACATTCTGTTAATTCTGAGTATTACATTTATTTATAATTTATTATTCAAGAAGTGTGATCTTATTCACAAAGTTTAATATTTTGTTTAATTACACACTGTACTACATAAAATTCTAACCTAATTTTTTAATATACTTGACAAGAGCAAATTTTATAAATCATTATTTGAAAAAATCAGAATGAAATAATTAAATTTAATATGGGATAATTAATGAAAAATAGCAATGCAAACTATAAATAAATTTTAAAAAACCTTTACCTTTTATTTCTTTTAACATATTATATAATATAAAACAAGTACTTACTTCAATTTTCCAGAAAAATTCTCGTATTCTGTTTAATGCAACATGTTCCTTGTATTTTCCACATTCCTTAGCTTGTTCAGGTCTCAAAAAGATAATAAAATCTCTAACCAAAGTTGGGTAATCTTTTAACACTTCCTTTAATTCCCTATATAACTAAGAAATATACATAGTCATGCATAATTAGTTAAAACAAATTAACAATAAGTTTAAGAAAAATACTTTCAAGCCTATAAATCTTACTTCAACAGGAGGTCGAGTACTTTGATGATATTTGCAAAGAATAGATAAAAAAATTTCATATATTTCTGGATTTCCTTTTAGTATTTCAGAAGCTCTGAGAAGATAAGAATTAGCAAACAAAACTTCTCGTTCTTCCTTCTGTAACAAAAGAAAAAAAAATCTGCAAAAAATACTTATAAACAAAAAGGAAAAAATTATATGAAAATTGTGCTATAAAATACTTTTATGATATTTCAGAAATCCTAAGATTTATTTTACAAAAACAAAAAATTAACATAGTACAATTCTGTTATGTTTCAATTAAATTTTAATGCATTTATTTCCTCCTTAAAATGTGAGAATTAAAAAATAATAATAAAAAAAAATTGAAAATTTTATGTAGACATAATATTAAATAAAGTGACTTAATTTAACAAAACAAATGTTTATATACAAAAGTATAAGAAAAAATTGAAGCACTTGAATAAAATTCTATTGATCACTTTTGCAAATCCAGAAGAATGTAGCTAAAGGAGGCGATAATTTGCCAATACTGAAAAGTGAGGAACTCAAACATGGTTTGCCTATTTTGCTCCCTTGTTTGTCGGTAAAATGTTACACATAGTTATATGTAATCTTGTTTAGCTATTATTTTAAACAAGAAGCTCTATGAGATATTATTGACACATGCTATTTCTCTGTTTTTTCCCCAGGCATTTTGGAGAAATTTTTTTGGGAAAACTTGCAGGAAAAACATGAAATGTTTTAGATAGATATTAAAGTTTCAGATAGATGGCAACTATTCCTTTCCAAGAAATAAAAGAAAATATTGAAAAATGATTTATCCTCTTTAATGACTCATGGAAAACTTTAAAAACTGAAGATATGAGCTAAGAAATTCAAACGTTTCAAAGTTAACCATTATTATAGCTTTGTTTATCTCAAGACTAAAGTGCTTACATAAAAAGTCGAAAAACTGTAGAGTTCACCATAATAGCATAATAAAAGACATTAAGGAAACAAGTGCCTTCATTTAAGATTTATTTATATATAAATTTATGGGGGTGTTGGTTTTACAATGAAGAGGATTCCTTCATTGTAACATTAAATGGAATTATGAACTTTTTGGCCACTGAAATTATTGATATAAGTTCAGTTAGAATTTCATAAGTTATTTGCTAGTTATTTTCAAATTCCACATTTGAAATAACTTACTTTTGGATCGTTTCTCAACAGTGTTGGTTGAAGCAATGCAAGTGATGCTTCAAGATCTCTTTGAAGTCTATTTCGTTTTTTGCTTACAACTTGCTTTTTACCATTGGTAATATTAGAAGCTGTAGCAGTGGCAGTCAAATCTTGTTCTTCTTCTGCAATTTCTTCATCAGCTTCATCGAGAATTTCATTTTCTGTATGAGATTCAATTGGAATTGGTGCGGCAAGCTGTTCAGTTGGCACTTGTGCTCTCATCTGACCTAATGATAAAAATGGCATAGTCTCTGTTTGAGTAGAAGATGAATTTTGATTTTCTTTCAAGTGAGATGAGATTTCATTTTGATCTTCACTGACATCTTTGCATAAAGCGGATATTGGATGCCTGTTAAAGGATTCATTTAACAAGTCTGGTTTCAAACCAACTACTATAGGGTCAGGAGCAGGTTTTATAAAAGGTTTGGCAAATTGTCTTTGGGGAGGATATTTCCTCTTGATGGGAGAAATGCAATTAAATGGTAAAATAGGAACTATGCGCCTCTGTTGCGAATATTTTTTAAGAATAGGAGATATATGTTTCAAAGGTGAAAACCCTCTTGGTAGAATAGGGCTCAGTTTCCTCGCTTCCAAAGGCTTACGGAACATAGGGCGAACGATAGCTATTTTAGGTTTTGAATCATCTTTGGATGGAGTTGGTGCAATTAATGGAGTAATGTGAGTGTGAATTCCAACTTTACTATAAGATTCCTGTAATGTTCATAATTATTAATATTTTATACAAAAAATACAAGTACATAAAACATAAACATATAATCAAGCTATTTTAAAGCCCTTTATTCAATCCTTATAGATTATAACTTAATATGCAATTCAAAAAAAGTTAAATTTTCAAATATAATACAAATGCAAAATAAAAAAAAAACTTTTAAGAATTTTATAAAATTGTGTGAACACTGGAAATGCAGAAAAAATTTGTAATTTGCATGATTTAAAAAATAATAAATAACCTCTCCGGAAGTATTTCAAAGAAATACTTTTGTAAATGTACAGTTTCTTAGAAATTAGAAGTAATTGTTCATTTAAAAGCACTAATTTGAAGTAAGGAACATATTAAAGCTGTGTGACTTTATAAATTAAAATTCATCATTAAGACATGCATAATTTATAAAAACATTTTGCATTATTTTCAAGATGAGATCTAATTTGACAAATTTGCAAAAAGCATAATGTTGAACATTTAAAAAAAGAACCATGACACATTTATAATTCATATGTTTAATTGTTATTAAATAGTTTTTTTTAATAGATTAAAAATTATTTTCAAAAACTAAGCTTTGTACATGATTTCACTTTCTTATTATAACTATTGAGAATAGTAGAAGATGACAACAATTAAACAATTTTAATTTGTAATTCTTAAAATTCAAAAATGTTTTTAAACTAAAAAATTTGTATACGCAATGCTAACAAGATATAATATTTACTTAATATAATTATTTAAAAACAGTATCCATGTATAATGTTTTTCAAAGAAAAAAAATATAAGATTTTTTTTTTCTTTCAGAAAAAGTTATAAATAAATGCTAACCATCCACTTGGGTAGAAATTCAGGTGAGTAATCTTCAGGTGCTTTAATATTGTATGGATCAAATATTCGAATAACTCTTTGAAACTGAGGAGCTTGCTTGTATATATGATAAAACTAGAATGTAAAAAACATTTTTAGTGCAATTGTAAAAATTTTCAAAACAACATCTCATGATAATTTTATGATAAATTAATAGGTAATGTATAATCTAATAAGACAAATATTGTGTAAATATTAAAATGAATAAAATATGTTTTCAGTCACCAAATTTTAAAAATAGAATATTACAGAGTTCAAGGATGAGGATGAGCAAATAATAAATACTGTAAATAATTATATAAAATAATACAAATACCTATACACTTTTATGTTTTGGAAATGAAAATTTAGCACCAATATTTTAATAAACATACTATTGAATACAATTGCATACCCAGAAATTAAAGCATGGACATTTCCAAAGACTTATTTTAGGTTCTCATAGATCACTGTTAGAAGAAAAAAAATTGCCTTCTGTATTCCTTTTCTAGGATACTGTTAAGGGAAGGGGAGTGTCATCTTCAATAAAATACAGCCTCCTCTCTTCATCTTGAAACAATGACTCAGAGGAACATATTGAAGATAGCAAAAGCTTTTCCATTATTTTTTAAGGAATTGGCTTAGATAGAACCATTTTTTTAATGTTTAACATTGGGAAAATAGCATCAGTCATTTTGACAGTTTCACAATTTGTATTAAGTGCTATGTTTTTATCTCAGGCTTCTAAAATTTTATGACCTATTAATTTTACGTGAAACATGCAAACACATGTACAAAATTTTAATCTGTAGTAAACAGGGGAAGAAAATTTGTTGCATAACTAAAAAGACAGAAAGCCGTCATTTTGATGGCAGTATGGAAAACTAGTTGAAATCGTTAATGCAAAACAGAAAATCATGATAAAAATGAAACGTAATAAAAAACAAATATTTGGTTGAATTAAAAATTATTTGATGTAAAAGAAGAACCCTTATCTCCTACTCTCTGCCCTATACTTTTCCTCCCCCCAAACGAGAGATATTTTCATGTGAAATGCTAAGCAAAAGTTTTCAAATGAAACACCTGTTTGTTCAGTCATGTGACTAGAACTCTAAAAAGAGATTATATGTGATGACAAACAAATAGTATTATTTGAGAAGTATTCAATATTGAGTGAAACATGGCTCATCATAAAGGTTTTAGCAACGAAGAAATCATTAAACTTTTGCATGAATTAGATGAACATGAATCAGAAGAAATAATCAAGGAGGATTATGAATTTTTTCAACAGAAAATTGAAACATCCGATACTAATTCTGAAATTTGATGATGAAGCACAAAAACATATTTTGGTAACCGGAACTAAATCTACAAATCTGCCTCTACAAAATAAATGAAAAAGAAGAAAGACTGAAAATAATGTTGCATTACTGAATTCTTCTGATGTGATATTTACAATGAAGTTACACAAGACAGCACAATGTGAACAAGAATGCTACCAAGAGTAAACCTGGACGCTTTCAAACCCAAAATATACTATCAGGACCCAATGGAGTGTCTTCCTATGCAAAGAGACACAGAGAAAGAGGAAGAATATCTAGCATTTTTCAACTATTGGTAGATAACTCTATGAGGAAAATAATACTGGAATGTACAGAAACTGAAGCTTGAAGGAAACTCCAAAATGAAAACTGGTTGATGTCAATGAAAGAATTAGATACCTTTGCAGCCTTTTTAGTTTTTGTATGCCTTAGGAGCATATTGCACCAAAGGAATCTCTGTCAGTAAGTTATAGAATAAGATGTGGGGGCCTACTTTTTCCTTGATACTATGCCACATGCTAAACACCATTCAAGGAAATATTGAGGTTTATAAGATTTGATAGAAATCTACAAGATCTCAAAGATTACAAAACGATAAATTTGCTCTAATATCCTCTGTTTGGGATCGAATCATTGAAGATTCGATTCCTTGCTACTAATCTTAAAAAATTATCTGTTTATGAGCAATTATTTCCGTCTAAAATTAGATGCCAATTCTTACAATACATACCAAATAAGCCACACAAATTTGGTATTAAATTTTGGATTGCAGCATATATAGAGTCAAAATGCATGCTTAACACCATTCCATATTTAGGAAAAGATAATACCGGACAGGACAACTTACCATGCTCAGAATATGTCATTTTACATTTGATGGAACCATGCTGAAGCAAAGGCAAGAACATACAACTAATAACTTTTTTTACCTCCCTTACTCTTACTGAGAAATTGTAGACAAAAAAATACTAGCATAGTTGGCACAATGAAGCAATCAAGGTGGGAAATTCCAGATGCACAAAATATTCAAAGCATCCACGCTATTCTATATCATGTTATAAATACAATGATTCTACCTTGACTGTATGTCAGTGTAAAAATAACAAGGATGTTTTATTGTAAACACTTTACACCTAACTGTTAGCGTAATAGATAATGAAGAGAAAGTGGCTGAAACTGTGGTATTTTATAATTCTACAAAGTATGGTGTAGACAATTTTGATCAAATAGTGCGCAACTATTCCATAAAAGCCAAAAGTCGAAGATTGCCAATGCATGTTTTTTACAATATTTTGGATTTAGCTTCAATAAACACATGGGTTGTGTACAGAGAAGCTACAGGAATTACAATACCTAGAAGAGATTTTTTTTTTTTTTTCCTTCAACTTTCTGAAGAACTTTGAGAAAATTATGAAATAATAAAAGCTGCCCTACACACTGTTTTTCAAATTTCTGGTCAGATATTGACTCCAAAATATCGTACTCAATGCCAAATTGGACTGCACATACATGTTGCAAATTTAATCGATATAAATGTGGTTAAAGTATGATATGTGTTGAATGTAACAGATAATTATGATATCTCACTTATTTAGCCATGTAATAGAGGTAAACAAAAAGATCATTGCATCCTTTATATTATTAGTTCAACTACACCAATATAATATTTCACATTTCAAAGTGACTTTATTTACTACCATACTTAATTTTTTTTAAAAAAATAATTTAGTAAGATTTTGTTTTACATGTAATTTCTTCTTTAAATTAAAATGTTTTTATTGACTTCAATAAAAATTAATACTCAAAAATAAATTCAATAAATTATAAAAAATGCTATTCATTGTTTTGAAATATTTATATTTTTGATAATTTTTATTTGAAAATGTGTTTAATATATTTAACTTTTGATTTTATTTCTACGTGTCATTTTGACGGTCCTCCGTCTTTTTAGTAAAAGAAAATTCTCATCTTTCTAGTGTTCGTACACATACAATAGTATAATAAAATTATTCTAATATATTTCAGTTACCAGGAATTTTTTTTTGAGGGGGGAGAGGAGGGTATGTCCCTTTGCACCTTTCCTAGGAACAGCACTTTAAAATTTATTAAACTTATTTTTAATGGAAATTTTTACATGTAAGTGAAAGCTAATTATTAAAACTGATAATTATTAAAAAAAATTAAACTTCTTAATTAACAAAGCTAATTACATTCAAACTTTTTATACAAGAAAAGCGTGCAAACCTTGATAGGATTATCCATTGGATTCTTTTTGACTTTTGAATTTTTTATTCTTATTTTTATCTGTTCTATTGTTTTAGCAGGCACTAATAAAGCATGAATATATTCAACAGGATTCTTAACATCAGCAAACTGTTCCATACCTAATGCTATAAGACTAAAAAAAATAATAAAAGTAATCCTTTATAAGAAAAATTATTTATTCACATATGAATTTATTTATTAAATACATACAAAAAAAATGTACAGCTATAAAATAGAGCAATTTTTAATAATTGTTTGAAATAGTTAAGGATCATGTAATTTAACAAATCTGAGACAACTTTCAATATTTTGTCTAATACATATGTAAAAATTGGTTTTGATAAATTCACTGGAAAAAAAAGATGAAATTCTTTAACAGCTATTTTTAAATAACTAAGCAAATCTTATGTTTGCTTCATTTGGTTTGTGAAACAAAAACAAAATGAAATACAAATTATGTTGATTACAAAATTGTATAAAACTTTTACTGGCAAGTCTATGAATTATTTTTTGAAGAATGAATAAAGTGAATTTTGAGCACAGTCAAAACAAATTTGGCTCTGTCAAATAATTTAGAGTTTGGCTATTTGCCAATCCTTTTTAATCCTTGTTTTCCTATCTTGTTCTGTTATGAAAATAGAATTATTTTGATGAACTCAACAAGCAAAAATATTGTTCTGTGAAATACTTACAATGAATGTTATATTTCGGGTTTTTTTTAAGCATCCATAGATATTATTAAAATATCTTAGATATTCTGTGGTTAATAACCTATTAATAATGGGGATTTTCACATTTTTAGCAATGGTAACAGAATTTATTAAGGCATATCTCTGAAATGCACGAGTCTTCGAAATGATATTATATTTTTATTATAAATATTCAAACTGCTAAGTATATGGAAGATATTGATTTATTATGATTTTTAAATGTATTGTATTAAGGAATTGATATGCACCAAAGAAAGTTTTTCCTCAAGATAATTCAAATCACAAAAAATTTACTTGCCAGTCTCTTATCTGAAATTTCATATCCAGACAATTTTAAATGCAAAAGTGATACTCCAAACAAAATTCAAAGATTTAGTTTGAATAATACTGAAATATATTTCAACTGATTATCAAACCATTTACTTACAATGTGACAAATATAATAAAAAATATTACATATGCTGTTGTTGGTTAATGTCATTCACACTTTAGCCCTAGTATAATTATGCTTATGTGCCACATTTTTACGACCATTAACTTTTTTTCATATCTTTATTTCTAAATATATGACAAAAAAATACTATGGATTATGAACCCAGTTAACTATTTAGAAATGAGTAAATTCTTTGTTTGAAGGCTTTGTGATCAAAATTGCTTTAGATTTTAAGGCGTTTTTTCAATATTTGTATCACTACACTTTTTCAATTCTCTTTTTAATAATTTTCTGCATTTTATATTGTGAGATTGATGACAGTCGTAGATGAAGATATTGTAAGCATAATTGAGCATTTACTCCAGTTTCTAATGTTCCAAAAAAATCGTTCATATATCAAGACCCTTTATAAAAACTTCTTTCTATAGGAAGGCAATTTTGTCATTGAATTAGAATTGTCCTAAATATAAGAAATAATGAATTCAAAGAGTTAGTTCTCTCACAATGTATTTATAAGTGCTTTTAAATAAACATTGTGAGAGAGGTAACTCTTTGAATTCATATTCTAGTGTGTGTGAATGGTCTTGTTTAAGATCATTCACCCTGGATTATAAGGACTTTTAGTTTCCATGCCTAATCTTAAAAAGAAGTTCCCCCCCCCCCTCAATTTTGCTTCTATGATGTCTTTATGGATTAGATATGATGTACTTCTACAATCTTCAAAAAGAACAAACTTATAATGATGGGAATGGAGTTTTTCAGCTATAGTCCAAAAGTATAAGTAATCGGCCAAAATTACTTCAAAAATTTTTGGAAAAAAAAAAATCAAGAGCTTGGGCTATTAGTCTAAATGAGGTTATTTGGGTTTTATCTTTACAAGGTTTCAGAATCAGATTAATAACTACATGCTTTCAACATTGTGCATTCTTAAATAATTGTTGAAAACAGTTTAGATGAATTAAGATCTTAATAGCTTAATTTTTTTTTAAAAAAATTAGCTCAAGATAAGTTTTATTAACTGCAAAGTGGTCAGCAAACATTTTTGCTTGAACCTGAAATTGACTAAAATTTTTTATTAATTTAGGGAATATTTAACATTTGCTCTAATTCATCTAAAATTTGCTTTATTTGATATTTTCTTAAAGATATTATAGATAGTTCTTTGATTAGTTATGTTGCTACATATTTCATGCCAATAAATTTACTTTGCTTTTTAATGTGATGTTGAAGTTTGCTCGTATATTATTTGTATTTAATCTATGAATGAAAAAAATGGTGATCGTTGCTCTTTTTTGCTAAGAAAAACTTAAAAAGCCAGGAAAAATTGTTACAAATATTGCTTTGCCATGAAAGGAATAACCTGTTTGGAAATTGAGTTTCTTTTCCAATGTTTCCAATAAACATAGAAATCTTATTGGTGATGTTTTTGGTATTATCTTCTGAGTTACAGATTTTTTTTTTTTTTTTTTTTTGCTTGTTCTATCACTAATTGCAAGTCACAAGTCTGCTCTTAAGTATAGTTGTATGAACATACTGATTAAATATTTAAATATTACAATACTTTTCATACAACTTACTAACAGATTTGATTTTATTCAACTCTATTTTGATAATAGAAATAGCAAGTGTTCGAATAAAAGAACACAAAACAAAATAGTAAAATCTGAAATTAATTTTTGTAGTGAAAGAAAAGTAAGAGCAACAGTAGAAGTGAAAACTGTAACTTAACAAGTTAAAAAAAAATTTTTATATATAATTAACTTAAAATTCAATTCTTACTTATCTTCCGGGGTAGAAAATTTTGTTTTTTGCTTTTCAAAGATTTCTCGGAATCCACACACAGGTAATAATTCAGGATAAATAAAAACTTTACTAGTAGCTAGAGTTTTTTTAACATGTTGTGGGACAGCTGTAAATTAAAAATTAAGAAAATAAATTAATACACAAGTATTATTAAATATTGCTTAAAATATTAATATAATTAAAACTAATCTTCCTTCAGTATCAACTCAACTTCCTTTTTTTCCCCAAGTTTTTTTGTAACCATAAGTGAAAGAAAATATAATTCTACCTAAATTACATGTTTTAAAAAAGCAGTATACTTAATACATTATTTTTAACACAAATATAGCAGTATCACAAAAGTTTTATGACACATATCGTATAGAAATTTAAAATACCCTTAATACTTATAAAAGAATTTTTACAAATATATTTGTTTAACATGAAAAATTATCAAAACTTGACACTCCACTTTAAGATTTCACCTAGGAATGCCAACTCATGAAAAATATCAAACCACTAAAATTATCAACATTTTAAAACAAGTTTCAGGAATTAAGGAATACATAAGAAATTTAAATCAAAGGAACATTTCCAAATTCTAGTGAAATTGCATAATAATTCAAAAAGCATAAAATATTTTAGTTTTTAAATCTATTTTTTCATGTCAAATACTTTCTATAAAATTTGATGATTTAAAAGATTACCAATGTTAAAAATGCAGGGGGGGGGGGGGGTATGTTTGTTTAAAACTTCAAAATTAAATATCTTGATAACTTACATGGAAGAACTGTCTTTTTTACTTGTGGAAGATTTCGTGGTTTCAAAGGCACTCTGCGATTTTCATATTCATTTACTATTTCTAAAGCTCCATCCAGATTTTGGGCATAAAAAGCTGACCTCTCATTAGAAGCCATTTCACGAGAAGCAAACATTTTTATTTCATCCTATAAAAGAAAAATCATAAGTTTCTAAAATAAATTTAGCTTAATACTATTAAATTATAAGAAATGAAATATAAGATCTCAGATTTCTTAATGTAAATTTGAGTAGAAAATGTGCTAGCATAAAAATATCAAAAGGTTGCGAGAAAGTCTGAAGGGAAAAAAAAAACCTTTAAATTATTTACTCATTTTAAAACATCATTAAAAATATTTGAAACATAACATCAATAATACATAATTGAGGCTTTAATTTGTACTAAAATGTTAAAAGAAGGATTGATTATTTAATAAATTTTGACTTAGAGAGCTAAAGATAACAGAAATTGTACTTTTGGCCCCTCATCCAAGTGATGAGGATGACACCTGAGGTGGCACCTCCCCTTCCAAACTTCCAATACTTCACCAATAAGAGGACTTAGAGCCTCAAGAAATTTAATAGTGACCAGCCCCACTATACAGAGGGTCTTTAATTATGTCAAGACTCAAACCCATGACTCAATGGAAACAACATCAGCTGCAAGTTGGAGATCATGAACACTAGACTACTGTGGCCATTGTTAAAAGAAGGAAGCTACTGTTACGGATGTGGATGGTTAACAAAATTCCATAAACTTTTGTAACTTATATCATACATATAAGGTATGATTTATGTTTAAACAAAAACATGCATTATTTCATTTTTATGTATGTTTGGTACAAAAGGGAATGAAATCTAGAAATGTGGGTTTTTTTTTTTTTTTTTCCATTTACAAAAAGAGGGGAAGAAATAGCTGTTAAGCAACAGAAAATCAGTATTTTGAAGAAACCATAAAGAAGATGAGACACTGTTATCATGTTAAAGAGAATGAAACAATTCTAGAATACTAGAAATATTTTCTTAGTAATCTAGAATTGTTTCTAGAAATGTTTTCCTAACATTTGTCAATACTGGTATTACATATTTTTTTTTAAAAAAATAAAGTAAAATGTATCAGTATTAATTTATAAATCTTACTCATAAATGAACAGAATAAAAATTAAAAGTGTAACATCAAACACAATTAAAAACTTTAGCAAGTGTTTTGGAAATAATATAAAAGACAAGCATGATTACCAGAAATAATTTTGAAGTCACATTAATGAAATTTAGATGAGAATTTCCATGTGAGAGTAAATAGGATTGAGCCAATATCTGTACATACTGTAAAAGAAAAGAAATCAAATTAAAATATAAAAAAAGAATTTTTTTGGTTACACTAACATTTGCTTTATAAAGAAAATATTAAACTATAAAACTATAAACTTTATAAAGAAATTTTATTACTGTGCCTTTTATTTACATTATTGAACTGAAATTTTCCTTAATGTTCATTACTTCTGAGCAGACTACACTGAATACTGACTTTAGAATTAATAATCAATAGTCCTTATTGATTCTAAAAAACTTGAAATTCCTTCAAACCTGCAAATGCTGCTTGTCATCATAAAAAATAATTCACCATAAAGCTTTCACTTTTTCATATGAATAATGCATTTAAGAATAATTTTTTTTTAAAATTTAGATACATAAAAAATAAGTAAATTTATCAAACTTAAATATATAAAATTAATAATTCTCATGACAACTTAATTAAGAACCACAAAATTGTGCAAATTAGGGATACTTTTTGATGCTAACTGTAAAATATTTTTTTTAATCTACCCATTAGAATATAAAGTTGCTTTTTTTTATTGTTATTTGGAATTTAATATTTATTAATAAAAATCTTACAAAAAATACCATACAATTTGATTGAATATTTTAAGATTCCAAGACTCAAAATATAATTTGAGGTTTTGTTTGAGTTTCAATCACTATACAGCTACATAGCGGTCACTGATGACAGATCTAGTGATTTTGAACTATTTTTCAGAAACAAGAACAAGATCTAAGTTGGAGCGCTTTGTCATACTAATTGTCACACAATGCTACAAAAAGATTTTGAAAGTCAAATTACATTTAACATAAAGAAACTCTAATTCCTTTCATATGGAGCTTTGATGATATCAGAACTCAAACTAACAATTTAACAAACAAACTGTTGATTATAAATGAAGATTGCAACCATAAACCAGCGTAGAACTGATTATGGGGGGAGAACTAAGATAACCCTCTAAAAGAACTGAGAATCTTGTACTAATACATTATCATCAAAAGAATTCAATATTCTAACACAACAGAAGATTCCAGTAACATGATTTGTTATCAACACTTTCTCAACATGTTAAAATATAACCTCAAGGATAATAATTAGTTTTAAAAATTCAGTTGGTTTCTCAAGGCACAGTTAGTACTTTATAAACAAGCTAACATGGGACTCGACTACTGACCAAATAATGAAATTGTTCATTTAAGTTTAATAACACAAAATATACTACTTCACATGTAGAGTAAAGAAAAACTTGAAAGAATAATAATTTGCTTTATAATAATACTTGCTAATACTACTTTGCTTCAAATAAACAATTATTGACTAGATTTTTTTATACATGTTTTTAGAAGTAAAAAGTTGTTTTCTGGAAGAAGTCCTCAATGCTACAACACAAAATTTTTTCAACCAAGAAATTTGTTAAATTGAAAGATGGGCACTTACACATATTATGAAAGTATTTATTGTAGATAAGTAAATCCATAACTATGATGTTTAATGACATTATTAAAGAAAATTCTAATGAAATTCTATTATAAATTCATACTTTCAACCCAAAAAAATTCTTCCACAAAATTGTCATAATACTTTTAGATACATATTTTTTTTCATCAAGTTTGTATTCAGGGGAATTAGTTTAGTTCTTATTAGCGCTGCACTAGAAGGAACACAAGGACTACTGCTGACGGACCTCATAATTTTGAATCATGGTCAAGTGACGAGGACAATACCTGAGCTGGCACCCCCTCTCCTAACTTCCACACCACATGAACAAGAGGACTTAGGGCCCCTACAGATTTAACGTGCATCAGTCTCAGCTACGCGGCAGGTCTGTGGCAGAAACCCCCGACTGAATGAAAACCACCGGTCACAAATCTGAAACCATGACCACTGTATTCAGGAAGAAGGGGAATGTAGAAGAAATAAATGCTATTGAGGATTTTAAATCATATAGAGTACAACTACAAAATTAAAGAGTAACTTCAGTAGAATAACAACGTCAGTACCTTATATTGTCAATTTTTTACACCAAGCTACAAAACAACCTTAAGAACTAATTATACTTATATTACAGTTGTCCCCATTATTCCCATTAATGGTCTTTTGCATACTGAGAGGTAACCTTGAACCCATAACCACCAACCCCAAATCTACCAATTAGACATTTCCTTATATAAAGCTTATATCAGTATTAATTGGTAAGGAAAAAAACAAACATCACCATCCTCATTTGCTCATCCAACTGTAGTCTTTCATCAGCATTCATCCACTGAGACTGAACATTTTCAACAGAAACTGGTCCAACATTTACAACAGGAGATTTGCTGTCCCTAATATAAGGAGTGAGAAAAGAAGCCTTTTATAAGAACATTACATGAAACTCAATACAAATCTATGCTCCAATAATATTTTGAGGATACACTAGCAGTCAAATTTTACACATTTTTGTTTATTGTTATTAATAATTATTTTGAGCCATGTATGTCTTTATGATTAAGTCAACAGTATTGTTTCACTTATCACTTACAGCAAAATACTGTAATCTTACTATGCTAAGAATTTAATTAATATATGTTTTTAAAATACAATGTCATTAGTTGTTTTTTGAAACACAGATTCGGCAATTTCCTATTGGTATTTTTTGTATTCAGTAAAAATTTTTCTTGCTCTTGATATGAGACATTCTTGATATGATCATATTCACATACTGAGAAAAAAATTTTAATTGTCGCAATTTACTTATTTCAGTCTAAAATCTTTTGTTATCATTACTAATTTTTAAGAGTTACATTGCACATGTTTTCTTTATCCACGCAAAAAAAAAAAAAAAATCATTAAGAATAATTGCAAATTCAGCATATTTTTTTAATATGTAACACTAGATAATTAATGTTTCATTGAAAACAAAGATTATCTCTATGTGAAAAATGAAACTAAAATTTTCATTATTTGTTCATATTGCATCTATTAAGATTATTACCAATATTTAATCTTTACACATTGTTTGTTTCCAATCTTTAGTTATTAAGGTATAAAAAGAAATAAGTATTCCAAGACACAAATTTTAAAATGCTTACATTTGTATTAATATATAAAAACAAGTATAAATAATGAATCTCATCATTGTGTTAGTTTCCTTTTACCTTAAATCTGTTCTATTTTCTTCATCTTCTTCATCATCAAAATATCCTAAATCCTGTTGAGCAAATTCCAATATCTCAGCCATCAAAGCATTTAATTCATCTCCTGTTAACAAATAAAATTTAAAATTTAACAAAGTGATGTGCGAGTGAATAGGCTAAATATTATATATAAAGGTGAAAGATCATAGAATTCAAAATATTTACTCGTTATTTTCACGGAATTATCGTATCGTAAATCATTATAATCAGGTACATCTTCTTCAAGAACTTTATATTCAGGATCTTCAGCATCATCTGCCTCTTCTGGATGCTCTAAAAAGAGGAATATTTAAATACATATAGTTTCAAAAAAAGGTGCGTTCAAATGCATTAAACTAAAAATACTATTTAATCAAAGAACAAATTTATTCAGTATAATTTAAATTTTGGACAGATCAAATATTGAAAAACAGTGAGTATTCGAACAAACAAAAAAAAATCTTAAATAACTTTCAGAAGTAGTCATTTTTAGTGAACAGCTTTTTTTTCTTTAGGTTTTTCACAAATTATAAAACACTATTATGCATATGTAGCAAAAATAAAATACTAATTAATTTTAAAAGTCAATAAAAAAACATTTTAAGAACTTCTTTCATAAATTATCAGAGTATAATTATAGTTATAAAAATAAAAATAATCATAATGCATCTTTCTTCTTGATTGGCAACCACGAAAATGGTCCAGGTGAAGTAATGGGTGCTCAATGTACACTGCTGGTCATTAAAATTGCAACAACAGGAAAGAACGATCTGATGAATGTCAAAATCACATGAAAGAAAGAGGTTTGGCTATGCATATGATTTATAATGTATGATACAGGATGGAGAAATGACATATGAAGCACTGCATAAAAGAAAAATTTTATAGCAGATCTCTCATTTGGAAAAGGCATTGTAAGGTTGAAGTTATCTCGGGGAATATTGTGTATGCCTTGAGTAAGAAGAAATGCTTACCAGCAATTGTCAGAATCTGATAAAGGCAGGATTGTTGCATATCGTAATAGTGGATTATTGTTCTATGATATCACCTGTTGCACTGGTCAAAATCAAACCACTGTCAAGCGAATATGGAATCAATGGGTTGCTGAGGGTCATACAGAATGGTATGCAGGATCTCCATGCCCTCCCATGACTAATGCCCGAGAGGACATTAGTCATTAGAGGGTATTGTGAGGCTGGCCCTGTTAAAACGTGCAACCACATCAAGGACTATTAGTAAAGGAAAGGGCCTGTTTGCAGCATCCAGTATCCACTCATATAGTGCAACGACATTTGAAGCATCCTGAACAATCAGCATAATGACCATTAAATAATCTTCCCTTGACAATGTAGCATAGAGAGAGACAGCGACTCTGGTGTACCGAATGACAAAGCTGAATACAGGAGTGGCACTATGTCGTTTTTTCAGATGAGTCCGAATTCGGCATGCAGCATTCTGATGGCCATATATGTGTCTGGAAGCTCGGAGGAGACAGCTTGTCGCCTGCTTGCATTCGATATTGTCATAGAGGCCCTGAACCTGGTGTGATGGTCTGGGCAGCAATTGGGTACATGATATGCACATTGATGGTAATTTAAATGCAGATCGATATAATTTCTTACACCTTATGTCCAGTGATTGTGCCCTACCTTCGAGGCCCGCCAAATGCTACCTTCCTACAACGTAATGCAAGACCACATGTTGCACATCGTGTTTTGACATTCCTTGATATGCAAGGTATTCCATGATAGTTCTGGCCTGCAAGGTCATCAGATCCGTAACCCATTGGAAGCATCCAGTCATGGGTTGCTCATAGACTTGAAGTGGCATGGAATGAGTTGCTCATTTCTGTCATCCAAGTCCAGTTCAGCTCCATGCCTAACCAGGTAAAGGCCATTTTAGCTGCCAAAGGAAGCGGTTGTTTCTACTAATTTCACACCCCTTTAAACCCCCAAACTACTTGCAAATTTAATCATTTTGTCTTTATGCCATACTGTTCAGGTACAATAAATATCTTTTTTGAATTTGCTTTCCATTTTGCAATTTTAATGGCTAGCAAAGTATTTTAAAAATATTTCATTCGCAGAATGTACATATCACAGGAAAAACTCATTTTACAAAAACAAGATTTTTATGTATAAATGTAAACATATGCATATATGTATGTAAAATTTCATTTATTCATTAGCTTGATGTTTCATAATTTCAGATAATACTTTTGTTTACAGTACATGCAATAGAGCTCAAATTATGTAATTTATACATTATGTATAGTAATTATATGAACAAAAATTTTATATATATATATAATTCTTGTATTTATGTACAACAAAAAAAAATTAAAGAATATTTATTTTTATATGTAAAGAAAAATTTATGCCACTGACACAGTATGAAAACCGAAACGTGTGTAAAAAACATAATATAAAAACTATATTATATAAAAAAAACAAAATTACTATCTCAATAATGACTTTTTTCTCTTTTTTTGAGAATAACAATCATCAAGCTTGATTTGTCATGACCTCTAAGGTTCTCAGTGTTTACATAAAGTTTATGAAACTAGAAAATATAAATCATGTTTTGTAATGAGTGATTTCGTAAAATCAACTTAAATTCATATTCAAGGAATATTTCACAATTACTATGCTTTAATATTATGCTGAGGACCAGACAAAAAAAAAATTAGACTTATTTGTGTATTACATGCATATTTAAAAGAGAACATTTCTAAATTTTTAAATTTCTAACTAAACAGAGGCATCACAAATTATATAGCTTTTTTAGAGAATTTCGAATTTCTGCAAAAATATCCATCACAAAAACATACTCCATGTTTAAAAGGTGCCAGTATGAGAAAACTGGAATTAAATACCAATCTCAGAATTTATCTAGTAATGATACAAACTAATTACATAGAGAATAAATAGCATGGAAATCTGAAATAAAGTCTAATTTAAAAAAAAAAAAAAACTATTTGAATAATTATTTTAAGAATTTATTTTAGTAAAATCAATCTAAAAAAAGAGAATTTTATAAAATCCTGATCTGTATTATTTTAGTAATAAAGCTACTACTAAATGAATAAAACATTTCTAGTTTGAGTCTCAATTTCACAGTAGACCAAACACAAAATAATGAAAGCTACAGTGCATCAATTCTAATCAAGCCCTCATGTAGCTTGATATTGAAATTTGAAGAAAAATATAAATTTAAATGTTCTTATCACTATTTGATTTCAGTTTAAAATTATAAGACCCATGTAACTAAATTAATATGTTACCTCAAAATAAAATATAGTGTGAGTACTCTTTTAACTTTAGGAAAAAATAGCTTTAGTTATAAATTAAACTTACAGATAAATATGTATTGTACTTTTTTTTAACATGTTATAAAGAATACCTATTGGTTTGCAGAGTTCTCGAAGAAATTCTTGCCATTCCTCATCATCACATTTGGTATCATACATATCAATTGTGATGTCAGGAGCAATGAAAGAAGCTTCAATTTCTTCTAGAGGAGTGTCATTTAAACAGAGTTTGGAGCGGGTTCGTAAAGCAATTTTGTCTGCCTACAAAAAACAAATTAAACACTAAAAAAACCTTCTTTTAAATGTGTTTTGAAAGTCTATTTACATCAATTATGTTAAACAAGCTCCAAGTTTCACATACATTGAATTTCGAAGCTAAGTAACATATCCAGAAACCTCTTGAAGAATATTATATAAACTTCTGTAGAACCATACATAATATATTTCAATCAAAGAACATTTTACAGACTATAGATAAAATAGGAGGAAAGGAACATTTTCAACACATTTAAGATTATGTAGACAGAAATTATTTATGCTCTTTTCTTCAAAGTAGCTTGAAATATTTATTTTTCACTCCACAATTTATTTGTAATGTTTATAATGTTCAAAATATGACACTAAAATTAATTTTCTTCCTATTACATTAATTATATATCTATTATTATAAAAGATCTAAAACTGACAATCCTTCAGAGTTTCTCTAGTAATAATATAATTTTTTAACTCTTGCTCTTATTTTCATTATAATTAGCAGCAATTATATATAAACTTGGTTACTACAATAAAACATTAAAAATTTTATAAGAATTTGTAATAGTCTTTCATAATACTGAAAAATTCACTTTTTTGAGAGAACTGAAATAAAATAGTAACCACTGTTTTGAATATTAAATTTTTTTATATTTATATTTTCATTTCCATTAACACTATTTCAATTGTAATTTTTAAATTTATCCCTCATATCATATTCACATATCTTTCAAAAATCTAGTACTCTATTAATATATATTAAGAATATTTAAATATTTGCAGCACAGAATTTTAACATTCATAGAATTAGATCCAAAATATTTGCCTCAATTTTTTTTTTTCTTTAATGACTCTAATATTTTAAATGCATTATTTACTACTTGGTTCTTTCTTTAAAGATAACAATTGTTATTTTGTAATTGAAGCTCTTTTTTTTAAGGAAAAAAAAAATTATGTGATATGCTTGATTTTCAGCATTTGAATAGTATTAGTGTGACAGAGTACAGTGTGTGTGGAAATAATTGATATAATAAAGGACAGTAAAGTACATTATAAGGGATTCGAAATGATCATCTTGTATAAAATTGAAGAAAGAAATTTTGTATAACATACATTTAATGGAACTTATATAATTAGATAGTTTTCAACACTGTCTAAATGTCATTGAGAAAGCTCTTTCTTATAATATGTTAGGAATTGATATGTCATTGATATGCACAGTTTGTAAATATATTTACATTTCATTCTAAAAGCTGAATGACTTGAGGGTCAAAGAGATATTGATGAAAGAAAGGTGATGTTGGTCTTTGCATAATAAACTGCTTTAAGAAATAACATATGATCATGAAATTATGAATGACACAGTGATGCAATCAAATTAGTATTTAAAAAAGGTATTTTTAAGGCTTTTTTATAAAGTAATTAATAAATTTAGAGAATATGTGTATTGTATATATAAAACAATGTTTCACAACAGTAACACTTCTCCAGTTAGCAGAATAATACAATGTTACATCCAATCAATAATGTAATTTAAACATTAATAATGAATATATATATATATATATATATATATATATATATATATATATATATATTTCATTTTATCATTTATCACAAATTGTAGTAAACTATTTTTATCCCCGCAAATTTAGATGTATTTTCATAACACAGCAAATTTTAATGCTGTTCCTTCAGTTTTTATTACATTGTTCTATCATTAATATAACTAAAGATATATGTATTACTGCTAAACCCTGTCATTATAAACATTTGAGACCATATAAAATCTGGCCACTGGGAAATGTAGTGGAAAGTTTTTTTTAGTAGGTAACTGATTTATGTATGCATATTTACCTAAAATTAATAAAAAATTACTTTAAACATACATAATTTATTATG
This sequence comes from Nephila pilipes, assembly GCA_019974015.1. Classification (NCBI taxonomy): domain Eukaryota; kingdom Metazoa; phylum Arthropoda; class Arachnida; order Araneae; family Nephilidae; genus Nephila; species Nephila pilipes. The sequence continues at coordinate 36,137 of BMAW01129528.1, read as the reverse complement.
AGGATGTTGGAAAATAATTTTGCATAAATGCATTCCTGCGCACCAAGTGGTGATAATGATCTTGATATGTAAGTGATATATTACTTAATAGCAAAATATTTACAGTACATGTAAACACTACGTTTTAAACACTTTTTCCAAGCACATCATCTTTAACATATAAATTTTAAAATTTAACCATACTTGGATATGGCATCAATAGAAAGTTTTTAGACATGCATAAAATTTAGAAAAAGGAATCAATTTATTGTATTTTTATGAAAAATGGAGATTACTCATTAGCAAAAAAAATCGCAAAATTATTTTCAACTACATTAAGATTTTAAACACAACAATGCTGTATGATTAAAAACAAAATTATCCTTAAAAGCAAAGAAAAACAGATATTACTTCACTAGTATCTGGTGGTATCTCTACTGTTTGAAATTCAACACCAGGTATGCTCTCCTTTTCAGGTATGGATTCTAAAATTTGAGGAAGTGAAGGACATGAACTGAATTTAACTTCATGAAGTTCTTCCACATTGCTTGACTTTGGTGAAGATGCTAGAAGCTCATCATCATCACTAGGAGACTAAAACAAATGTTTTTCACATGTTTTGAAATAATGTGCAACAGATTTTAATGAAAGCAGAATTAATTATACAGGTCTGAAAAAAAAAAAAAAAAAAAAAAAAAAAAAACCTCCATTCCAATCCCTTCCCATCAGTTTTTTTTTCCCCCTTCTTTTTTTGCAAAAAAAAAAAAAAAAGGTTAATAAACAAATCAGTCAATAAAAATTAGTTCAATAAAATGAACTCAACATATTAATTCTTACAATGAAACAAAAAAAAACCTTTTTTTGATATGTACTTACAATTTTATGTTTTCCTTCTTTTTATGCTGAAACTTTCTCTTCATCTCTTTGATGCTTCTCTGAACTCATTTTCGCCTTCCAACTTTGGTTTCTCACTTGAGCATCCAACAGTAATCAGCTGGCATACTGATATCAGATCTTCCTTGGTAGTGTCTCTCAATGTCACTGAAATCCTGGTGAAATCTTTCACATTGCTCTTCACTGTAGACTCCCAAGTTTTCAGAAAAATAGTCAAGTAGGAGTATAGGAAATAAATTACTAAGCTTATTTTGCAACCTTGAGCTTTAGTATTCCTTTCAAAAACTTGTGTACTACATTCTTGAAAAATTCTCCCACTTAATTTTCCTTTTCTCCTAGTTACCAAAAGATGTTATTAGATAAAAGTTTTCATAAGTCAGGGCAGTAAAAAAAAGCCTCTTTCAACTAGACTTCAGACAGTTTCAGGAACTTGGAACACACCTGCCTGAAGCATTTCCCCTCTTTTGGTAGTGATTTAATAAACTTCTTCGTGTATCTCAATTTAATATAAAGAGGTGGTAATAATACTTTTTTAGATGAATCGAGGTCACATTGATGATAGGGGATTTTTTTGTGGGGGTAAAGATGTCTCGATATGGTCAGTCAGTTTTAGTAAATGCAGTTCTGTCCCACAAGTATACAAAGCAGGATATTTTGTGTAACATGCCTACTAGCCTAACAACATGGTTAGAATTTTGAAATTTCCACAAACAATCCATTGATACATTTGATCTTGGATTGTCTCAAGAATCATACTCAGATTATTACAGTTTTTTTTCCATATGCACCAAGTTTTCCCATAGGAAAAGGTGCAAATGCATTTCCATTATGCAGCAAGACTGCTTTGAGGCTAGTTTTGGATAAATCAATGAATAGACACCACTCGGATGAATCACATATTAAACCAAAGAACTTCACGAGCCCTTGAGTATCACTGAAAGAACTTGATTTCCCTATTTGGAGAAAAACCAGGTAAATTCTTTCTTTTGATGCCTGTACTACGAAAATAAGGTCTCAGGTGATAGCAGGTTTGTTTTTTATCTTTGATTCTAGCAATTCGACTACATCTTTAGAAAGAATAAAATCTCTTAACTAGATCAAAGAGTTCCCTCTGAGAAAAAAGTCAAGATGCCTTTGTCAACAGAAAAATATGAACTAGTTTCTTCCTGGGGAGGAAATATGTATTCATGTTCCAACTCACTTGGGATATAATTCAAGTTGCAAGGTAGCTGTGGAACTAGTATTTCAAAGCTATGGAACTCTGGGCAAATAACTGAGGTCAAGGTTAGAGTAAAATATTTTCTTGTATTTTTTTGTATTAAATCTGTTTACAACTACCAAACAGAAAAAACGATTGGTAGTGATGTTCTTCATTTCACACCATACCTGAGGAATAGGAAACGAAATGAGTTTTTCTTACCCTTAAACCATGAACAAACATCTTCCTCAGACTTTTTGCACACCTTATGAGGAGCTTATCTTTGTCTTGATCACTGAGTTCAATTTGAAGTAAGCAAAATAAACTTTCTTTCCAAAATCTTTTTCTTTATTGATTTTTTGTCAAATATTTACCACAAATTAAATAAAAGTAGTCTGCAGAAATAACACAACCTCTTGGAGCCATAATCTGCAAATAGAAACTCCAGCACAGTAAAGTTTGAATGCTGGAAGTAAACTGAGAGTGATTTCACATAACAAGCGAGATACTGAAGTTATTTAGCTTGTTGAAATATAATCTAATCTGACAGAAAGTTTGTTTATACTTATTCCTAGTACCTCAGAGAATACATCAAAACAAGCTCAACTTAGTCAGCAATATTCCTCACCATTATCAATAAACTAATTAAAACTGTTTGGACATGATCATTTGAATTTCTTCCCAATGACAAACCTACTTTAGCCTCTTTCTTCCTTATCTCCCTAACCCTCCCACCATTCATCTAATTTTTTTTTCCTTCATTTATTGTCAAGTCCAACTATGATTAATAAAATTCATGTGAAAAAACATGTTTTTATAGAAACTTTTAGAATCAAAAATAAAACACTAGATTTTGAGTTAAACCGAAATTTCAAGCTAAATGCAAATAAAAATTCCAAGTTTTACAAAAAAAAAAAAAAAAAAAACTGGACATAATGGAATTTCTTTAAGTTTTAATAAGTTATAACCTATAATAAAAAGTAAAAAATAATCCTATGCAGTTTTTTAGTTACAGACCTGTGTTATCAATACAATAATTCTACATCACAAATCCTTGGACTATTTTGATGATTGCATGAGTTAATTAAAAAAATGATTATCATGAAAGATCAAAAAATGACTTCCCGGGAAATTTTATAGACAGAATAGTTCCCTGTTTCAACAAAACTAACACAGTTATTTTAAATAGTTCTAATTATGAAACACAAACAGCGAATTTACTCTTTTATAGTTTCCAAACAAATAGGTGCTCCTGCAATTACAGTAACGATGATGAATTGCAGAAAAAATTCCAATTGGATATTTTTTTATAATCAAAAGATTGCCTCTTGTAAGTGTGACATTTGATGTAACATACAAACATTTACAGATTAGCAAGAAATAATGAGCCACAAATACTCTGTAATCATTGCTGAAAAAATATAAGCTAGTAACAATATATTAAGGATTGGAGATATTTTTTTTGCACCACATGGTTTCAGTTATACCCATAATTGATCCTCAATTTTATTATAGTAGACTCATACACTTATACAATGAATAACATTAGATGAAATCTTTTAGCAACACATAATGTAACAAATGACGAAGTTGGAAAAGGATAACAATGGCTGAAAGAGCATGATCACATTTTTAAGTTTTTCCTAGAGTTTGAAATTCCCTACATTCATATCATGTCAAGAAACTAAGGAATTTCTGTCATCTATATAAATCCTCTGACAATTGACAGATCTACCAGAATCAAAATAACTCCAGACATCAATTATAATGTTCTTAAACCAAATTCAGTGAAAGAGTATGCATTTTAATTAACACATGGTCAGTACAAAGAATTCCAAAGCAATTTGAAGACAGAATGTTAAGCTAATACATGCTTTAAACTGATAATGGAAGAAATAAAACTTGGTTAAAATCACAGTTCTCTAAAAAGAATATAAGTTCAGCAAAAATCTAAAAGATTTTAAATATCTAAAACATCACATTTTTCCATGTAAATAACTCACAAAATTGTACAAGCTACATTACACAATTTATGGAATATCAAATGACATACCACACTAAAAATTATTTACATATGAAGCAATGCATTTGCAATGTCATATCTAGCTTCAATAGTAAGGGTATTCTGAATGATGATTAAACACATGAACAACATATGTAATGCTTGATCACATAATCATATGGGATTGCAGTAAAATTCTGCATTATTATACAAGTTGTGGTACAAAGTTTCTCTTTGTCTAGATCCTCTCAAAATATTTTATTACTTAAAATATATCATGTTAAAAATTGCAAGAATATTTGACATGACAAGGACAATAAACTGATGCAGCAGTTTAATTTGAGCTCCATAATTACAAATTCTGTTGCACTCTATACACATTAGCTATTACAGAGCATTTCCAGAACTGGTCTTATTACATCCCAAATATAAAAACCATTTCTCCATTTTCATGCCATTAAATATTTCTTATATGTAAATGGCTAAGTTATTTGATCTTTTATGATAACTGGCTAACAGGATATGTAAAATAACTGGAGACTTATAAACCAATAAAAACTTAATATAAATCTGGTACAATTTAAACAGTATATAGCAAGCATTATCTTAGCAAACTAATAAATATAATGCTAAATGTGAACTGCTTATTTTTTCAAGAGGAAGAATTAATTTAAAAATTTATTCTAGATATATAAATTATTTTAAAAATAGTTCAAATGTGTCTGAATAGGAAAATGATCACGAATATTTATCATACTCCCCTTTTTCACATATATTTGTACAAAAATTCTTTATGAATAAAATGGTACTTTTAATCTTTTAATGAAGAAAATAAATACGTTTAACAAAAAGATTTATTATACCTCTTCTTCAATAGGTTTATAATCTTCATCCGAAGAGCTCTCATCAGGAAATTCCTCTTCTAAAAGTTGCTGGGAAGCTTTTTCAACTTTCTTAACAGGTGAAGAAACTGGCCAGGGAAGCTAAAAGCAAAAAAAAAAATATTTAAAAAATCAATTAAAAGTTGTGTAACAGTCAACAGTATATACTTGACAGTATTGAAAGAATTTCGATTAAAAAAAACTTTATATACACATGTAAAGTTTTTTATATATATTTTACATAATTTCAAACATAATGAAAAGAAAATGTTTGTGGAATAAAAAATGAATTTATGGAAATGAAGATATTTTTGAAAAATTTACATTCATAAAAAGAAATAAAGTATTTAAATCTTGCTTTTTCTAATTATTTTTTTAAAAAATTCATTGAAAAATAATAAATAGTTTTTTTTTAATCAAAACTAACTAAATCTATGACATGGAAAAAAAACTGATTTCAAGGGAAACAACCATTCAGATAGCCACTTTCTGAAATACCTGCTAACAACAAAATGATTAAAGAGAGGTCACAGTACCAAATAACCATTAAAAAAACTTTATATTGTATGCTTTTTACATATAAACAGATAGAAAAATGATTGTTACTTATATGACTATTAAATAAAGAGGAAGCAAAATATTATTAAATAACTCTATGTTTAGTGAGATATTATTCTTTTCACAAAAAAGTTCCAACCATTCTAAGAAATAGTATTTTTAAAAGTATTGAAATGAAGAAATAAAAATTTTACTTAGTATATACACATAATTTACAAACAGTTGCTACATTTTATATATGTTTTATTATTTTGTTGACATGAGTTTTATTGCTATTAATTTATCATTCAAATATCTTCAGAAATATTTTACTACAATCATTTTAACCACATGTTGAGATTAAATTTTTTCCCTTTAGAACCTTTTCCTCTCATTTGTACTTTGGATCTATAATTAATCTTCTGTCTCAGCCCAGTATTTATCTATACATTAAATAATAATATTAGAATTTTTAAAAAAAAAATTCACAAAATAAAAGAATATCTTTTTATAAGATTTTTTTTTTTTTTTTTTAAGTTTTACTCTATTTTCAAAAAACAGCAAATATTTTCAAGGCATAATAAAACATAATAAAAAAAAAATCTTGATGTTCATACAATTTCATGAAAAACCATTAAAAATTATATTAATTTAAAAATATGAAACAAAAACCAGGTGATATCATTTCATGAAATTATTATAAAAATATCAATACAGTTACACTAAAAATACATGTAAACTTAAAATGAATGAAAGCAGAGGTATATGACACAAAAGTCAATTCTGGCCGTACTGAGCCACACTAAGTTTTTCTGTGATCTACAGGATAAAAATGGGGGGGGGGGGGAATTTGGTTGACAAGAAGGGTCAAAAGTAGAGAGGAATAACATGAGTATTCTGGTGGTGCCTCACCCATGTTTACCAAAGACAGTAAATCCCATTGAAAAGAAATTATTACTAGGGTGCCTCGGAGTCATGATGCATAAACCTATCAAAAGAAGTAAACCCCTGAGGGCAAATGTGTAAAAAAACATTAAATACTGGACAATCAAAAATCATACCTTATACAAATTTACAATCAAGTATAATTCTACTTACTTAGTAGACAGCTTTCAATGTGAAGCTTAATGTAAAAACATAATGTAGTACATTAACTAATTTAATTCTCTACCAAGAAATAGTTTATAAAAAGCGTAGATATATCATAATTATAAGAGTAGATATATCATAATTTTAAAGACAAATACAATCTGTCATCAATAATGAAATATTTTTCAAAAACAATTAGAAAATAATTTTAAAGGAAATTTATTTACATACATAATGTAAACTTATAGCACATACAATAATAAATGTTTATAGTTTATACCGTATATTGCTTTCTTCTCATTTCTTTAGCTTTAGATCTGGTCAATTTAGGCTCATAGCTGTGATCTCCTAATTCTTCACCATCACTGTGCTCCAATTTCATGGTGTTACGAACCATTGCCAACACATATTCATTAGCTATAATATGCTAAAACAATCAAAATCTTCAATTAATTTAAGTACACCTTGAATTCTGAATTACAAACAAACAAAAATAATCATAGACATATAGAAAATTATAAAACAATATGATTTCTAAAGCTTCACAGAAATATTTACAATACTCATAGAAATATTATGAAGTTCAATAAACATGTTAATGTTCTCAATTATCATACAATACCTAACCAGTTTATAACAGATTATCTGAAACTATGATTTAAATTTACTAAATTTCTATTAAGGTTCTTTGATATTCAGATACAAATTTAACAACTATTAACACATAAAAAAATTTTTAATGAAACATTAAAAATATAATTATACTTTTTCATAATATATTCATTTGTCAACAAATTACTTGCATTTTTTGAACTATGAAGCATTCTCATCACAGCTTCAACAACAAATAGTGCATACTTATGTGAAATAGTGCATAATTATGCGACTTACAAATCCTGGTAAGTGAAAAGTTTAAAACTAAATTCAATTAAAATTTTAAAATGTTGGAGACTAGTGCGACTTAAATGCATAGTACCCAAGAAATACTTCACATTAGAACAATATGTAAAGATATGACTTTAAATGTTTTATAATAAAGTGCTTAGATAGTGATCCCACATCAGATTAAAATTTAGAAAATTAAGAATCTTGATTAACTCAAATTGAATTTAGAATCAATAAGGAAAAACTAATTTTACAGCAGAAGCAAAACCACAGGTAATCGATAAAGAATTTCAATCAGATAGTATCTCATTCTCTTAAGCTTTCACACCAAACAAAATAAGAATTTAAAGGCTTTGGTTAGTTTAATAGATAATATCCCTATTGCTCCCCAACAATTTATGATGGAATCAAGATTCACAATCCACAACTCAATTCAAACATTGTCTGTAAGTCTAGCAACTTAAACCACTAAACTATGATAACCAAACCCCAAGTGATGAAATGATGTTATATAATTACTGAATTACTAAGATTTTAAAAATCAGCAATGGTATCTGAAAGTGAAGAAAGAATAAAGATCTAATATAGTAAAGAAGAAATATCTGTATATTTATGATATATATATATATATATAAAATTATGAGTTGTAACATCCAGGAATAGAAACAGACAAGATATAATTTACATTTATTTCACTATTATGTACAAAACCTTTCAAGGAACTCCAGTTCTTCCAATTCACTACTGTCATTCCTCGCCACACTTCTCTATCACCTCACTCACCCTCTACTTCTCAATCAGAAACCAAGACTATATTCGTTTCCTATGTCTGTTTTTGGTCACGTCTATTACAACGAATGCAAAAATGAATTTAAATTGATATTCAAGTTAATATAGTAAGTGTTCTTTAATTCAGTACTCCATAGTTCAGCCCATTCTATAATCCTATATTTATTGAGTAATTCATTTTCAGATTTTTTTTTTAGTAGATTTGTTGACTTAGATTGCAGTCATGACAGATCTGTTAAAATTTCCACCCAATATTTATCATAACTTTCAATTTTGATTTTAATACAATGTTTGTTTTATAGAAGGTTACATGTCATGATATTATAATAGTATATGTACTGTACATTGTACAGTAAAATACTCTCAAAGCTCAGCAAGTTTTCTTCCAAGTACTAATGAAATTAATAAACAAAAGTATGTAATTCTCAGTATGCAATTTAAACACCATACAATCGGAAAAAAACTTGACTTGATATGTATTATTTTTTCTTCAGTACTGTGCTTTTTACCAATAGAATATTCTATTATATTAGGGTTTGAATTCAATTTTATAGTTGCTAGAAGGATGAAATACTTTGTCAGATTTTTATATTTATACAGGTTCAGAATGTGTGTAAATATATTAAAAATACATGTTTTAATCATTTAAATTTTTATTTAGAGTAATTTATCTTTGATATCCCCATTAAAACTACATTGATGTTCAATATTTTAGCAAAGTCACTAATCTTGCATGTCATGGTCCCAAATGTACAGGATTTAAGAGCACTTACTGCATAATAATAAATGTCCGATTGATTGATTGTTAATTAACATTACATTTAGAAACAACATGAGAGCTCAAATGACAAAGATCATACCTGAGCTGGCACCTCTCACTCCAAATTTCCACACCATGGCAAAGGGGAGGAATGGAGCTTTGACAGATTTAACATGCAACACCCCACTACATGGTAGATCTTTAGTGGCATCAGGACTCGAACCCATGACTAAACACAAACAGTTAATTCATGACTATGCTACCATGGAAACTGAACATGTCTCATAAATAGTAAGATTAAATTAAGTGTATAAATGCCCAAATGGTTTTTGAATGGTGCACATTTCAAAGAGGGTCATCATTCTTTTGAAGATGACAAGTATACCAAGGCGGCTAAGAACAACCAACAAATAGAATGCAGAAGAAATTGGAAAACTCATACAAGATTGTTACCTAACTATTCAATAGCTTGCACGCTATATTGGAATCAATTATGGAGTTTGCCAAAAAAAATTTACAAAGTATTTCAGCATGTGGCCCATAATAGCAAAGGTTGTTCCAAGATTCCTGATAGATGGTCAAAATCAAAAATGTATGAATGTTCATTATGAACTCCATGTAAAAGCTAATAAGGATGCCAATTTCATTTCTAAACAGGTGATAAAATTTGGATTTATGGCTATGATGCAGAAACAAAGCAACAATACATACAGTGGAAGAGTCTATGCTCCCCAAGTCAAAGAGAGCACATAAAAAAACATCCCAATTTTGTTTTTCAACATCAAAAGGACTATTCATCACAAGTTTGTCCCACCTAATGTTATAGTTAATTATTACTTTTACTGTGCTGTTCTGAGGCATTTGAGTGAACATGGCAACAAAAACAATCTGTATTTAGATATGATGAGAACTGGCTTCTTCATCACAACAATGCACCAGCCCACACCTCCTCCCCACCACCTTATCCATCAGTTATAGCTCCCTGTGATTTTGTATTAATCTCAAAATTGAAAATGAAACTGGAACAACAATGCTTTGTAACTCCCAGTGTTCATCTAACAAGTTTTTGAGGGTTAAAAAGAGACAATATGTTGTTTTAAAAGGAAAGAAATTTATCAGTTAATTAATGACTAGTGAATATATAGTAAATTCAAAATATAAATTACATGAAATTTTAATGGTTTAAAATAATAAAAGTAATATACGCTTATATAATAATCAAGTACGCACCCTAAGGATATTTTTCACATTTGCAGAAGTTAATTTATTCTTGTACTTGGTTTGTTCTAATGCATTATCAATTTCTTCTTCCATATCTTCCAACACATCCTCAACAGTATCGCTCGAACAAGCCCCTTCGAAATATCTCTTAACATCCGAGACACCATCTCTACAATCCAATTCAGTAAAACTAACTCTTTTACGTTTAGCAGTTGATTTATCAGATGAATTTTTTCTTCTATTGTTTGAGTTAGAGATACATGTTTTGCTTTCGAGTTCGTTAACATTCTCGACAGAATTACTTACGCAAGGTATATTTTGGTCTGTCATAACTAGACTACCATAAAATTTTTGTCAATAACGTTTCACAGAAAGATTTCAAATGAAAAAAAGAAAAGGAAAAGAAACTCATTTTATCATGATTATATGAAAACAGTACATTGAAAAGAATTTGTTAAAAAAATATTATTTTCCCCCAAACCTCTTCCATCCATTAGATTCATAAGATATTTTACATCAAAACCGCAATACTCGCATAGAAGATTAATGCTTTTGAGAAGAGCAGAAAGCAATAGAAGGGCAGTGCGGAAATACGTTATAGAGAGAACGATTGCTCGCAAGGAGGAGTTGAGGAAAGCAACGAAAAATTGGCTGCTATTGGCAGTTTATCTCGCTAAAAGCAGCAGCTCTTTAGAATACGATGCCAAATGTTTCATTCCTTCTCTGGATGTAAACCTAGTCGCACAATACGCCTGGAAACTCTTTGAGTAAGAGAAATCCCAGATTTCTGTAAACTCGAAATACATACATTGCCAAGTTTGGAAACTCATCCAAAAGATATTGGACTAATGGAAAGTAATGAGCCCCTTCTGAAATCGTGAATTTAAATACATGTTCTGGTAAACTTCAATTAAGTAAACTGATTAAATCAATCTTTTCTTTAAAAAAAAAACCATTTTGGTTAAACCTGAGTTTGATAGGGCCTGGCACGCTTTAACTTTTTTTTGGCGATAAATCGCCAAATATGGTTGCCAAACAATTCTTTTCTGGTAACCCTACTGAATCTATAAAAAGGGGTTCGACGCTTTGTTTATCCTTTTTACGCCAAAAAAAAGTTAAAGCGCGCCAGGCCCTATCAAACTCAGGTTTAACCAAAATGTTTTAACAGAGGCAATGGTAAGTATATTGAGCTATAATTTAGAGCCAAAATCATTGAAAAAGTAATAATTTGATGTGCTTGTTTATGTAGAAAATTTTGTGTTTCCAAAAAAGTTAAAAGTCCAGTTACTTAATTTTAATGTTACTGCTAATAAATCTTTAAAGATGAAATTCTTTCTTTTAAAAAAATAACTTGTTTTGATCATGACGATATCGGACACCAGATAAAAATTAAACAGAAATAGTTGCATAATCTCACTGAAATAATTGTCTTATTAAATCATAATAAAATTTTTAAAGATAGCTATCAAACTAAAATAGATTTCATTTTATAAGGAATTAATGGCACTTGTCTATTAAAGCGGCACCCACCAAATTAAGAATACGCCAATGTCGCGAAGCTAGTAAAAGCGCCAAGTAAGTGGAGCGCGAAATTGAAATGTAGGAAAACAAATAACACACCAATAAATAATGTAAAACTTTTTTAAATACTATTTTTATTTAATAATCTTTTATATGTTCAGTGATAAATCTCATCCCAATAAGTTCTATAAGAATTTAGATGTTTAATATTAACTTTTACATAACTTTTAGAACATCAATCAACATAAACGGCCATATTTCCGAAATTGCGTTCACTATTTTATAGAAAACCTTTTTTTTTTCGCTACATATTTCCTCCACATAAAATCTGCCAGTTACGATTCTAGATGATGCCCAGCCGTGCCGTTTCTTGTTACTCCACTTTGCGGAACCTCACATTCTTTTAACATTTTGCGTGTGAACTCTCTTTGACGGATCTACAAAATTGTACTTATGGTTCACCGAAAAATGTGTAAAACCATCATCCATTTCGCTGTTTGGTAAATTGAAAATTGTTAAAGACATTTTCAAAGGCAACAAAATAGGTATTTAAAAAAAAAGACATCAGTAACGTTAGCAAGCAAGCGATATTTTACTAAAATGAAGTGCACTAGCATCTCTTTCGCAATTGGCACCCTACGAAGTGGACAAATCTATTAAAAATCGCAGTACAAACTTTTTTTCGTTCTAAAAGTTACGCCGCATGTATTATACACTGATCGTTCCTTTGGCCCTGAAAAGGGCCGTTTGTTTTCCGATTTTTGAGTAGACATTTTTCTCATTCGGATTCTACGTCTGATACGGCATTGAATTGAACTGGGCGCCTTCAATGGGATCCCAAAATGAGCATACCTCTCAGAGGCATCATGAAATTGTCCCCCTACGATTTTTAATAGACTCCTCTATCCCGTTGAGTTCCTGTTTTCAAAAAGACGCTAGTATGAAAAAGTGCTGTTTCTTTAGGACTGCAACCTTAGGAGTTTACAACCAAACGTGGCGATAAATCTTACTGCTTAGCGATTGTCCGTCTACATCATAAATAGTAATTTGACGGGCCCCGCTATAATGGACAAGTACCGAATAGGTAAAGTTTTACATTTGAGGAACGTTAACCATTGTTTTCACTTAAAAAATAAAATTAACTTATTTCAATGTAATAAGTTTAAATTATTTAAGAAAATACTTATATTTTTATAACCAAACAAATACTTTCAGTTTATAAGAACATGTTCCAAAAATCAAGGTAGCATAGGTCATTTTATTGTATTTCCAAATATTTGTATTATTATTTAAAGCAATTAGTAGTTAAAAACTAGGTCAGATAATGAAGTTAATACCATTTTAATATAGTTAATACTATTATACATGTAATTAATAAAGTAACCCACTTTTTTACAAAGAAAAGGAGGACGAAAAAAATTTAAGAAAAAAGTACAGCGTAAATAAATGAAACATTTTATTAATTCAAGCAAAAGTACACTAATTATGTTTATATTCCTTTTAATTAATTAAAGATGCATTTTTCCATCGAATGAACATTTTTTGTCAGTATATCATTTTTTAATAATATATTGGAAATTCCAGAGCAAGAAATATCCTTCACATTGAAATTTACGAAAAGTGCTGAATCTAGAGTATCAACAATCAATCTTGATTTCTCACTTGTCCAAAATCCTTATCCTTGCTATTTGAAATTTACGAAAAGTGCTGAATCTAGAGTATCAACAATCAATCTTGATTTCTCACTTGTCCAAAATTCTTACCTTAGAAATTGGGGGGAAAAAATCAATCAACTACTGCATTAATTCCAGGCCAGCACAACGTAAACTCAACAAGAATAATTAAATTTTCGTATGGAATGGGTTTATTTTTGAAATAATTATATATTTTCACCCATCTTTTATCAATTTCGACATATTGATTTCCCCCATAACTCAAATTTATCAAAATTTAAATACACATACAGTTTTTTAATCTCTTCAAACTGACAATTGTCATCAATTTTAAAATTATGCATTTCTTTGAATAAAAACTCAATACAATTTTCAATATCTGCCCATTTTACTTGTGATGAAGTCCAAAACCCAAACAGGGGAATTTTTACTTTACGAGGTGGAAGTTTTTCCCTTGCCAAATCCTGATATCTAGTCGCCAAGCCGTTGTCCTGGAGATAAACCAGTTTGTAAACAGGCGCAAGACGATCTGCGAAAAAAACTCTGCATAGTAATACACTGTTTTTTCTGGACATTACCATTTTTTAAACTATCTTGTTTTCTGAAAAGTGCTATCGTCGAAGCTGCACTCCAGCCATCATCTTGCTATCTATATGAAAGTTTCCTTTGATTTTTTAAATAAGCTTTTATTAAAATGAGCCGTTCAAAAAATATTTTTAAAGAAATGCTTACCTATCTGAAGAAGTAAATTAATTCTGTAATAAAAATAAATAGAAATTATGCTAAAGTAATTTGATCCGAATAGAAAAAAATTAAAGTTTGTAAAAATTTGCGTGATTTTTATTACCGCAAGTATTAGAATAGATAGTTGTTTAAGAATGAAGATTACAAATCATTTAAATAATTTCCGAAATTTCTTATTATCTAAAATGTTTTTTTACTTTTAATTATTATTACTTTACAATGAAATTGAGTTCTTTTTTCTTGATTATCATTTAATTAGTGAAGAAAATTAACCTCGTATTCTTTGGGAGAAACATTTTGTTTAATTGTATTTTGTATTTATTTACAACTGATTTAATGTATAACATCCAATCTTTTGAACAATTTTTTTTAAAAAAACTGGAACTAATAACGAAATTTGTTATTTTGATGTAAATATAACAACAGTACATTGTCTAAACAGAAAATCATCTTCCATTATTTATCACTTTATAGCTTTTCAAAAAAAAAATAGTGATTTAAAATTATGGAAAAAATATTGGCCGGAAGAATATCTGTAGTGAACAGTATTGGCAAATTAGTTTGCTGCTGCAGATAATAAAATCCATCAAGCAAAGATTTTGAAAATAACTCTTTTATTATAATCCCAGAAATTCTTAACGACCGAAAAAGAGTTCAACTCCTTTAAGATAGGATTTTCGAAAGGGTCTAATGAGATCTGTTTTATCTGAAACATTTCACAAAGCCAGCAATAGAAATGTGATCAAGTGACATTTTACTACTCATTTTTCTAACGAATGTAAAAATTGTTATTGGGTTCTAAATTTACCTCACGTTTTTGTATAAAAATTTTAATGTTCTTTTTTTAACAAATTAAGTACATTTTATTTTATTTTTTATTCGCCTCCTAAGGACTATTGTTTTAGGTGGGGCGTTTTGGTGTACAAGATCACTTTTAAATTATTAATCATTTGCTTCAATTTTAATTACATTTAGCTTAAATATATTCAAGTTAATAATTTATCTTTTCCTTTAATTTTAATATTGGAAAAGTCTACTATTGTCCATTTCTCGATATTTCATTGTTTTCTTTAATTATATTTAATTGTGCAATTTAAAAATCATTAAAAAATGCGCACCTTGGGTGACTAAATCTGAAAAACATTGCATAGAATTAATTTTATTTTCTTATTTGTAGGAGATGATGAGATTAATATTTTAAAAACAAAAAGGCCCATAGAAACTGCCTCAAAATTTAAAAAAGTTTTATATGGTTTCTTTTTTTACAGTATCAAATTAAAAATTATTAGAAAAATACTCATTTCTCTTATGTATCTCTATAGAGTAAATTACATGAATATTTTTTCTTTAAAAGCCATATAATGCTAGTACATATATAACCCAATATTCTTTTCGATGAAACGAGTTTAGCTTTCTTCCTGCGCAATTTATATTTCAATGAATGAAACAATTGTAACTAAAATTAGAATCTAAGGTGTTTAATTTCCTACGTTCTTCTTAATTGAATATATTAGCAGTAATTAAAGTATTTCTCCCTTTTGAGGGAGATGATTTCTTCCTTTTAATAGAAGTTCTATAGTTAAGTTGGGAAATTAAGTTTTTAAAATAAAAAATCAAATTTATATATTCTAAATATGGATGCTAAAATTAAAACAAGAAATCCATTCACACAGCGGATAGATCATATATATGAATATATTAAACCATACATTTTGCAAAAAAGTTGAGCATTAGAATTTTATTTGAAGTTTTGAAAAGTTTAATATTGTTTCAAAAATATTATACTAGCATGAAAGGAGACATTATATTAAACTGGAAAATTTTAAAGCTTGAAATCTTATATTGTTAAAAAAGAAAAAGGAAAGAAAAAAAAAAAGAAAGAATTTCCAAGAAATTTCTTTTTTCTCTTGGTAAAACTTCAAAAATTAATGTTCTGATGAACGTCGGAATTAAATTCGTTCGGTCATAAGCAATACAAAAATAATAATTAAATGAAGTTGGTTAGTTTCAGTACTTGAAACAAGCAGAAATACAATTTTTTTTTAAAAAAAAATGGATAGTAATGATAATTTATTGTAGTGTGTAATTTCGCATATAATATCAAATATCGTATCACACAATCGGTTACTTCAAATATAATATCAAGGAACTCGAGTATCGTCGAATTTCGTGGACAGTTTGGATGAGTTTTGCTTAGAATAAAATAGAAAAAAAAAAAAATTACGATTCTTAAACCTGAAAAAAATTACATATTTAAATAAATTTATATTTATCAATATTTAATTAAAAATTTATTTGTCATATAACAATAATATATATATATATATATATATATATATATATATATATATATATACAAAAATTTTACAATAAAAAACTTGATAGTTTTTACTCCTAGCTATAAAAGTTACTAAACTTAATCTCCTTTTTGATTAATTATAGTTATTTGACAGAGGGCACAATTTTCAATTTTATTACTAAAGAAAATGCAAATGCGTACACCCATTTAGTTGATTAATATATATCTCCTTGTGTATTCCTGTTAATAAAAAATTATTGTCAAGGCTTGTAAATGCTGATCTCAGATAAAAAAAAAAACACAAAAAAGAAAGAATAACTCAATTAATTTAGCATTTTATATGTTGAACTTCGCAAACAATTAAACATATAAAAAATATTGATCTGTTCACTAAGATATTCTTGTTTGAAATTTTAATGAATTAATAAACTCATTTAAGTAACTCAAAATCAAATTTTTGGTATTACCAATTTTTAAATAGTAAACAATTAGAATAAAATATGTTGCAAAGTTCAAAAATACGTAAATTGATTAAATTGTTCAAATAAAATAAAGTAAGTATAGTAAATGTGCATTAAAAAACATTACAACCACAGATGAAAAGGTTGAATGTTTACGCCTTGAGCTGTCAAATGAATGTCATTATTTAACTTTCCTAACATTATGAAAATTTAAAAGACATTTATTAAGCAAAACAATGAAATGTAACTAACAGCAAAGAATAGTATTTAATCAATAGCAAAACAATTATTGGAAAAAGAAATTTAAAGAAAATTAGTTTCGCTTTAGAGCCCCGTTACATAAGGGCTTTTGACAATGGACTTTAAATTTTGAGCCACGGTTTGATGAAAACACCCCAGCTGGTATCCTAACTTGAATTTCCCTAGCTTTCACCCAACATCACTTAATGACTTTGAGACCTCATTTCTTTTCATATACAGCAATCATCAGAATTTGCACCCACGACTGAACTTAAAGGTCGCGTCCCTTGAAAGAGACAAGAGTTATAAAATATATATTATAATACGAGACGAAAGTTATGTGAAAATCAAATATTTAAAATTGTTCAGTAGAATGCAGATTTTTATTCAGAAAAGTTTCTTATATAAATCTATAGGGAGATATAAAACCTATTTTCAAATAATTTATAATGGTTATAATGGAAAGTTGAAAAGAAAATAACAAATTTTAAAACATCAGTTATATATTACAGGAAGGAGTAGATTTTCTTTGAATAATTGGAACCCAGAATCAAATACATAAAAAGGTATTTATAAAATGTTAATTTCATACGAATGGAGAGTAACTTAACCATTCGATTCCATGCTTGCTATTCCACTAAAGATCAACAGATTTAGAAATTTACATCGCTTCTCATACAGTGGTTTGAAAACAAATTGTTCATAAAATCAATACATAAATTATATCTCCTGTTAAAAATAATTTTACAAAAAAGTGGCATCCTTAAATTTATGAATATAGAATTTTATTGGGAATGTAATTGCCTGCTCTCGAATTTTCAATTAATACTATTATTAATAAATATAAATAAACTGTTTATTCTTTGATACAGTGATATGAAATATAAGGATAAATTTTAATTACTACTAATAATAATGAATTTAATCCTAAAAACTAATATTTCATAAAGAAGTGCTGTTGAAAATGAACATCATTCAACGTAATTAGGTATGAAAATCTCTCTCTCTCTCTCTGTAGCTATAATTATATTAAAATCACTTAAATAATTCAATGGCTTTTAGTGTTTGCTTTGTACTTCGCAGTGTGATTTTTTTAACATTATATACATATTTTAATTTTCAGTTAAATATATTCAAAGTTTTTTTTAAAAATCTACAGTAAAATGAATTAATGTTGCATGTAACCTGTTACAACGCAGACCTTAAAAAGACCTCAATTCAGAAAATATCAAATAAATATTCAAATGATACAAATAAAATGGTAAAATTTTTTTTAAATAATTTTGGGAAGTATATTTAATCATTAATTATTTGAAAATAAGCCAAAAATCTTAAGATTCAAACATGAAAATGTAGCTCGTATGTGAAAAAAATTTATTCGTCTGATGATTAAAAATTGATTTTTGCTTTTAGAATCTAATCCTTTCTAGAATGGGGAGGGGGAGGGGGAAATAGATAAGTGATAAAATAATTCCAAAAAGTATTTGAAAAAAATATTAAAATAAAAAATCCTTTTTGCTGATATTGAATGAAAACCAGTGCAAAAAAAAGATTTTTTTTGTATTATAGAAACTGTATATAAAAATTTAATAATTAGAAAAAGAAATCATACAGAGAATATATTCCGAATGCAACTTCGGTCATGGCTTGTCTTTTACATCTTCTTCGTAAAATATGTTTAATCTAGAAGAATTTTGTCTTGCCTACTGCACTTTATACTTTTATTAAACAAAATATATTCCCAAATGCAGTGAACATATGAGACATTATAAAAGTAACTATTGTCTGATTCCCCTATAAGTCAGTCTTGACGAAATGTGATTATTTCTGTCACTTTTCTCATATGAGCGTAATATAGAGTTCGAATGTAACAACACAAATCGCATCATCTTTTAAAAACCACCGAGAAGAACATTTATACACTTTTTACAAAAATTTACGTAAATTGCTTATAAAAAATGTTCTTGGAGCTTACGAAATTCAATATAAATTAGCTGTAATATGCGTTAATATCCCACACACCAAAACAATATCACAAATTTCTACTATGTTCCACTGACGAAATTTTCGAAAGAATACATACACTGTACAGCTGTATTCCTTCGAAGCAATACGAGTTTGGAGAAGGTAATCCATCCTGCATTTAAAGTTAGAACTTTGATCATTCAAACAAGCAAAGTACGGGTAGTAACCGACCTTATCTTTACAACGAATGACCTTACGATTTCCCACCCCTCCACCCCTCTGCGAACATAGATTGTTCCCGAGGTGCTGCTTTTTTTGCCTTGAAGGCCAAATTTAAACTACATTATTATGCAAATATTTCTAAGCACTCAAAGAATATCTCATCACAGATTGAAAGGCAGAAATGAAAAATAAATCATAAGTTTTTTTTCGCATTAAGGAAATTTAGACATATTAATCACCCAAAAAATGTATGTTTTCCAGAGAAAATAATAAAATGTTGTTGGTCCAATCATTTACGTAATAGACTAATCTATTTCATACACATAAAATATTTGTCAAGGAAATTTTGAATTCAAATGGATCGTAGCATATCGCTAATTGGTCGATTTTTTAATATAAGATTGTTTTGATAAAAAAAAAAAAAAACTATATGCAGATACATGTACCATCCTCATAATTATTGTTTCATTAAGCTTATTGTTGTAATCAACTAGCTGATTATATTCTATTTATATAATTACAGCATTATTTTTATGCAGTGTATTTCATTTAAAGTATTCTTGATATTTACATTGATTGAAAAAACTTCTTTATTTGTGATGCATTTCAGCTGCTTTTAGTTCTTCATTTTCTTTTTTATTGAAAATAACTATTCTTATAAATCAATAACTCAATGTAGCATTAAAGTAATTAATTTTTTTTCCAGGATAAATAATGTTAAAATATGTTAATGTCTTTGAGCGTTCATATTTGATTTGATACCTGTTTTTTTATATGGTCTATTTTAAAATTATAAGTAAGATGTTTCTTTGAGCATAATATTCAGCAAAAATATTTAGTAGTAACTTTGCTTACATTCCTTAATATGCAAGTTTTATATATTTTTCTGCATATTTTAACAATATAAATACATGAGCAATCCCTCTCTCATATTTCTTTATTTTCAATGATATAAACCTTCTTACACCTATCATAAATTTAATTTTAATCTTGATACTGGGAATTATACATTATTTTGGCTTGAGTTCCTCATAATTATGTGAATTTTAATCTATTTTATTTAACTTATTATAATTACATTGTAAAATGTATGTCGTAATTATATCATGAAATGCTTATGCTGAAAGATTATTTCATTTGCAGTATATTTAATTACTTATTGCAATTAAATGTAAATTAATAAATAAGAGCTAATCAGCTTGGTTTAGTTGGGTGAAATTAATATCACACTAGAAGCAGCACAAGGGCTATTGGCGACGGACCTCGTAATTTTGAACCTCGGTCAAATGACGAGGACAATACCGGATCTGGCACTCCTCTCCTGACTTCCACACCACGTCAATGGGAGGACATTGAATCCTGACAGATTTAACGTGCATCAGCCCCGGCTACACAGAGCTAATCAGCTAATACATATGTGTGCAAATTAAATTTATGTTTAGTTAAATTAATTTTAAATCACATTTCTATAATGATTTGCTTACATTGACTCTATATTTAACTTTCATTACATGATAAACATTTTACAACGTTTTTCTGAATTTCACTTGGTGTGTGTGTGTGAGTGTGTGTGTCATCAAATTTTCGATCGTTAATTTAACCAACTTCCCATCAAGCTAGAGCTTTGAAATTTCGGGAATCGTTCGTACTCGCCTAACAATGCAATATTTAGACGTTTGCGACAAGTTTTAACTAATATTTCAATGATTTTAATAAGTCAAAATATTCTTTCCTCTCGGCGCTTTTAGGATTGAGGAAAAAATTTCTTTCCCCCTCTGGGAACACCGGGCACTCCCCACGCAGCATGCGGTATCGTAAACCTTTTGTACTCACAAAGGGGAGATACTATCTCCGAGTTAGTAAGGGTTGCTGACTTTTAGTCAGTAATCATTCGCAAGAAAGAAAGTTTCCAATATTTGGCGCCATGTCTTATCACAATAATTTTTTCTGAATTCTGGTTCCCATTCTTTTTTTAATATAATGACTTACAAACTTTCAAATGCATGTTTTGATTTTATGAGTATTATGAATTTTTTAATACTCTCACAAATGCCTCTTTTTAAGTGAATTTTAAAGTTAAAAATAACTAACAGTTTTAACTAATATTTCAATAATTTTCTTTAATAAACTTTGCCACCATATAAAAACGTTGTTTTCAAAAACGTTGGTTTTTATATCGAATTACTTACAACGTTTTTCTGAATTTCACTTGGTGTGTGTGTGTCATCAAATTTTCGATCGTTAATTTAACCAACTTCCCATCAAGCTGGAACTTTGAAACTTTGGGAATCGTTCTTACTCGCCTAACAATGCAATATTTAAACATTTGCGACAAGTTTTAACTAATATTTCAATAATTTTAATGTCAAAATGTCCCTTCTACTCGGCGCTTTGAGGAAAAAATTTCTTTCCCCCTCTGGGAACACCGGGAATTCCTCCATACCCACATGAGGTATCGTAAAACTTTTCTACTCACAAAGGGGAGATAGTAAGGGTTGCTGACTTTTAGTCAGTAATCATTCGCAAGAAAGAAAGTTTCCAATATTTGGCGCCATGTCATATCACAATAATTTTTTCTGAATTTTGGTTCCCAGTTTTGAGAGAATGACTTACAAACGTTCAAATGCCTGTTTTGATTTTATATTATGAATTTTTTAATATGTTCACAAATGTGTCTTTTTAAGTAAATTTTAAAGATAAAAATTATGTTTTCTAGAATTTGATGTACAGCATTTCAGAAGTACTAAAAAAGTAGAATTTAAATGACTAGAAATCATGAATTAGTAAAAATTAATAGATACATAACTTTTATTTGCTCCATTCGTAATTTTTTACTCCACGCAAATTGCTAAAAATAACTTAATCTGAAAAAGAATTCATTGTATCCATTGCTTTATTATGAGATAGATTAATGAAGGATGTGGTACAATATAGGCTAATGTCCCTAAAGTATGAGAAAAATATTATGAAAATATTAATAAGGCATTATATAATAAATATTTGTCTGTTAAAATAATTTCAGAATATTTTTTAAGAAAATGTATTCGTATTTTTGTGCAATGATTTCATATTCCTTAAAAAAAAATAAAGTTCGTTTGTGTTTTGTCCACGTTTTTGGGTCTAGAAGAGTATGACGCAAAATACATGTAGATTTATTTGCACTTAGTCAATCATACTCAAATTAGCCTCACCTCACCTCCACGCGGATAGATCTGGTAATCCGAAAATAATTGGAAACTCAGAAGGAAAGGCTTGTATGTGTTGTAAATTTTTTCAGTATAAGATATTCAATAAATGATTGATTAAATTGAAATTATAATTAAATTTTTTGATGTGTTTATCACGTGTTTGTTTTGAATTTAATGTATAGTAATTAATATACTTTGTCATTATATAAAAAAAAGTTGTTTTTAAAAACGTTGATTTTTATCTCGAATTTTTCTCTTACATTTACTTAAAGATTTTATTCATTTCATACATGATAAATGAGTCCAAAACATATTTATTTTTAGTCATCAAAGAGACTATTCTTTTAATAAGCGACAAAATGTTAAAATAGTATTATATTAATTGAGTTATAGTTTCTCCGTTTGATGTCGCATAAAGATGACCAATGTGTGACTTTTGCTGTTTCGAAATCATTTAATTTGTATGATTTCAAAGCAGCAGGAGTGTTGAATACGAAATAGCAAGAGATTTTACATACAATGTAAAATTAATAATTCGATATAAAAACCAACGTTTTTAAAAACAACGTTTTTATATGGTGGCAAAGTTTATTAAAGAAAATTATTGAAATATTAGTTAAAACTGTTAGTTATTTTTAACTTTAAAATTTACTTAAAAAGAGACATTTGTGAGAGTATTAAAAAATTCATAATACTCATAAAATCAAAACATGCATTTGAAAGTTTGTAAGTCATTCTATTAAAAAAAGAGTGGGAACCAGAATTCAGAAAAAATTATTGTGATAAGACATGGCGCCAAATATTGGAAATTTTCTTTCTTGCGAATGATTACTGACTAAAAGTCAGCAACCCTTACTATCTCGGAGATAGTAAAGGGGAGATAGTATCTCCCCTTTGTGAGTACAAAAGGTTTACGATATCTCATGTGGAGTGGGGAGTGCCCGGTGTTCCCAGAGGGGGAAAGAAATTTTTTCCTCAATCCTAAAAGCGCCGAGAGGAAAGAATATTTTGACTTATTAAAACTATCGAAATATTAGTTAAAACTTGTCGCAAACGTCTAAATATTGCATTGTTAGGCGAGTACGAACGATTCCCAAAATTTCAAAGCTCTAGCTTGATGGGAAGTTGGTTAAATTAACGATCGAAAATTTGATGACACACACACACCAAGTGAAATTCAGAAAAACGTTGTAAGTAATTCGATATAAAAACCAACGTTTTTGAAAACAACGTTTTTATATGGTGGCAAAGTTTATTAGAGAAAATTATTGAAATATTAGTTAAAACTGTTAGTTATTTTTAACTTTAAAATTTACTTAAAAAGAGACATTTGTGAGCGTATTAAAAAAATTCATAATACTCATAAAATCAAAACATGCATTTGAAAGTTTGTACTATTAAAAAAAATGGGAACCAGAATTCAGAAAAAATTATTGTGATAAGACATGGCGCCAAATATTGGAAACTTTCTTTCTTGCGAATGATTACTGACTAAAAGTCAGCAACCCTTACTATCTCGGAGATAGTAAAGGGGAGATAGTATCTCCCCTTTGTGAGTACAAAAGGTTTACGATACCTCATGCGGCGTGGGGAGTACCCGGTGTTCCCAGAAGGGGAAAGAAATTTTTTTCCTCAATCCTAAAAGCGCCGAGAGGAAAGAATATTTTGACTTATTAAAACTATCGAAATATTAGTTAAAACTTGTCGCAAACGTCTAAATATTGCATTGTTAGGCGAGTACGAACGATTCCCAAAATTTCAAAGCTCTAGCTTGATGGGAAGTTGGTTAAATTAACGATCGAAAATTTGATGACACACACTCACACACACCAAGTGAAATTCAGAAAAACGTTTTAAAATATCATGACACGTACACTGATATACAACATACACATTTACGACTCAAAATGTTTTATGTTGAAAACCATGTATGATGTTTTTCTATAAGGATTATAAATAGAAAGGGGGTTGATTTTACAACTGGTCTGTTATGTGATATTTGATTATAATCTTTTATAACTTTTTGCCTACTTTTATGACGACACAATTCTTATGCTTTTTGAAAAATTTTCCTTTGTGTAATTTTATTTGTCTTTCAAGTTTCTTGTCATTTATATATTTTTTTAACTTTAACATCATTTATCAATACATTTGCATTTTTCGTCATCTACTCAGTTTCTTGTAAAAAATTTTATAAACTGAAAGTTGTTACAAGAAGCGAAAAGTTTTGAGCCTATAGAAGAAAAAAAAAAATACAAGAATTTACAAGTAAATTATTTTCATAAGAAATTATTATTAAAAAATATAATTGAATCAAGTGGTATGAAATCATTTAATGTTGATATTGAAAATATTATCAACGATTTCATTTCATGTAAGAGGAAAATTAAATCATCCGATCAGGTATAAATTTAAAATATAATATTCAAAGTGTGATTATTTTATAGAAAACAAATTAAAATCATAAATGATAAATTTTTCGTATTGTTTATTGTAATCAGGTTTTCAGATGTTCCCTAACTCTATTGCTCTTTCTGTAACAAAACAGCTCTACATATACTTTTTGAATGTATCAAGTAATTAATCAATTACAGTCAATTGTTTCTAATAGATTTTAATGGGTGAAGGGTTTTTGACAACTTTAATAAGCTCAATTTAAACTTTATTTAGATAGTATGTCTTAAAGAAATTGTCACAGTCAGGGACGTATTAAGACTTTTTGAGGCCCTGAGTCCTTATGAAAGAATAGGCCCCACTGCGATCCTTTAATATAATTTGTTTTATATACATGCATAGTTCAATAAAAGCAATCCATAGTAAATTGTGATTTTATGTGTATATTCGTTTTCTACATTTTACATTTGCAAAATCATTAATTAGGTCTTCAACATCAATTGTTAATAATATTTCATTTTCAGTACTCATCAAGCTTAGATTATTCAAACGGGATTGAGTCATACGATTTTTCATTTCATTTTTGACCAGTTTGAGTTTTGAAAATGAACGGTCACCACCCGCGTTAGTTATCATCATTGACAAGAAAATTCTCATTATTATTTCAATTTTGGGAAACACTGCGAATAGTCTTTCATTATACATGTATGCATAGAGTGTGGTTCGAAGGTGTGTAAATTACGGAGTACCTCTCCCCATAATGGGAGATACCTCCACATCAGAACTATTGAAGAAGAGAAAATTTAGAGAGTTCCATAATATTGTGAAGAGATAGAAAAGTGCTAAAACGAGAACAATATACCCGCCAACCGGGCATATGAAACAAAGCCGGTTCCCCTCGGCCGCGAGGCGGTCGAGCGAGAGCTCCGGGAAGGCAACCTCTGTTTCCACCGTCCCAGCCGCGAATGAAGCGAGGCCGGGGAAGGTGGGAAAGTGTGGGGAGAAGGGAGCGTTCTGATTGGACGAGCGCTCAGAGAGGAGGAGAGGGGGAGAATCCGCCAGCTACGCTGGTTTTTTCTCCGAGTGAGAAAGGAGAGAAAAGGAAAGTCCTTCGATACCGTTCGAACAATAATCTATTGTCGGTGACATAGTGAGTGTCGGAAGGTTTTTTAAAATATGAAGTCCCTAGACCGCGGGGAATGAAGTCGAAGAAAAGTAATTTGGAATAATTAGGAGGAAATGATCAAATCTTTAATGATTTCCATTTGGTAAATTTTGGAAGAACTGGGTTTTTAAGAGTGAAAAGTGGGTGTCTATCAGTAATTACGAAAGCTGATAGACAGGGTAGAGAAAGCTGAATTTATTGGATTTAATTAGGGTAATAAAATTTTTTTTAAAATTTAAAAGTAAACAACAGTGCTAGTGGGTACCCAGGGGACTCCACTAGTTTGTTGTACCGGATTAGTAATCCAAATGAGGTACTGAGGTTGCGCCGTGTTGGCTCTTTTGATTGATGGGAAATTTTGAAAAGTTTGTTCCAAGAGAGCTCTGGGGCGTTTGACAGCAGTTTTTCGCTCCGGATTTATTCTATAGTTTGGTTGCGACCTCAGTAGCGCATTGGGGTCATAGAGTGTGGTGATCCCAATTCTAGTCCCCTCATCCAACAACTGTTCTTCATCTTCATCTGCAATTGTAGAATTATATTTTTTATTAATCTTTCTTTTTTCCATTTCTTCCCTTTGCTTTTTCTTCAGCTTTTCGACATCAATGATCATATATGACTTGAAATGTTGACTTTCCAAGTTCAGTTTCTCTCCATCAATGTCTTTATCGTAAAATTTTGATATTTCCTCACATACAATTTTATTATCTGTCTCATCCAAATGAAATATTTTCAAAAAATCTAAGCATTTCAAAAAGACCCTTGTATATTTTTACTACGCATTTGTACATTGAAAATTAGAGAGTCGATTATTGGTAATAAGGTTTCTATTTTAAATTTCTGTCAGTGGCTGTTTTCAAACGCTGTGTCCGTGTCTATTTCCTTCAAGGAAAGTTATCCTAACATTGCGTGATTTTCGTGAATATTCGTTTTCTTCATTTTAAACTCGAAAAATCATTTTAATTAGGTTTTCAAAATCAATTGTTCATAATATTTCATTTTCACTATTCATCAAGCTTAAATTTTTCAAATGTGATTGAGTCATACGATTTTTCAATTCTTTTATGACCAGTTTGAGTTTTGCAAATGAAGCTCACCACTCGCGTTAATAATCATCATTGATAAGAAAATTCTCATTATTGTTTCAATATTGGGAAACACTGAATAATCTTTCATTATATATGTATGTATAGAGTGTGTTGATCCCAATTGCAGTCCCTTCATCCAACAACTGTTCTTCATCTTCATCTGCATTTGTAGAATTTAATTTTTTTATTAATCTTTCTTTCTTTCTTTCTTTCTTTTTTTTTTTTTTTTCATTTCTTCTCTTTGCTTCTACTTAACCCTTTCGCTATTAATTATCATATATGATTTGAAATGTTGACAATCCAAGTTCAGTTTCTCTGCATTAATGTTTTTATCGTAAAAATTTGATATTTTCTCGGATGCTATTTTAATTTCTGTCTCATTCAAATTAGAAATATTTTCAAGAAATCCAAGCATTTCAAAAAGCTCCATATTTTTTACTACGCATTTGTATATTGCAAATTAGAGAATCGGTTATCGGTTAAGGTTTCTATTTTAAATTTGTGTCAGTGACTGATTTCAAACGTTGTGTTGGTGTCTCTATTTCCTTTAAAGAAAGTTACCCTAAAACTGCGTTGTCTTACACGCTTGTGAACACTTAGATACCTTTTACAAAGATTACTTCCTCCGCTTTTGACTCGTAATAGTCAAAAGAGTCTCTTTTGGTTTTTATATATCTCATTAACGATTTTAATAGTTTTAAACCTTTCGACAAATCCATATTTTTACTCTGGAGAAATAGATTTACTTTGTCAATACGTGTCAAAATGTCATTCCAAAGGATAGTTAAAAAAGTAGTTTCTAATTCATTCACCTTAATTTTTAATTTTTTATCAGAAAGTCGAGTATCCTCTTCCTGTAATGCATCATTAATTAAGCAATCCAGGCTCATGAAAATATTTAAATATTTAAAAATACTTGCAATTTTTTTTTAAAAATTCGAAAACCAGAGAAACATTTTTTATTCGGAAAGGACAAGATTTCGGAAAAAAATCAATATAAATTGTTACATTATAGATACATTCTACTATTTAAACTCCAATTAAATTCATAGAATATCCTGCACATGGTACGTATATAGAGTATTTATTTATTTTTTCTTGAAGTCGGGCTTGCATTCCTGAATATTTCCCAGACATAGTCGAGGCATTGTCGTGTAACTGACCTCTACAATCACTAAAGGAAATGTTGTTATTTTCCAAAAATGAAACCACAACATCCGTCAGATACTCTGAAGTATGTCCTTTAATATTAATAAATTGCAGAAACCTTTTAATGGTTGTACCATTTGGGACATACCTCTATATAATAGTTAGTTGGTCAACATGAGTCACATCTGAGGTACAATTAAAGGAAATAGAATAATATTCAGCTTTCTGTATTTCAATGATTGTAGTTTTTAATGCAATTGACGCCATGACTTCAATGAATTAATCACAAATTGTAGCAGAGAAATAACAAGGATTACCTTTTCCAGATTTGCCATTCTTTTTATTATGTTCATTTAGAAATGGATCAAACTTACTTAGAAGTTCCAAAATGCCTAAATAATTTTTATTATTCACTGAACCTATAGTTTCGTTTTCCCCTCTGAAAGGCAGTCCTCTTGGACACTAAGAATTTTATAACAGCCTCTATTCTCTTTAGCACTGGCCCGTGGGGAGACCGGGTATGACAAAATAATCCCACTATAGTTCATGTATGATGTAAGAGGCAATTAAAATGGGTACCCAGTGTCTGGGGATATAGCCAGGTACCCTGCCCCTGGGGAATAAATCAGGGTACCTCAGGGACTTCCATTCTTTAAATAGGTACGGGCATCATGACTCCGAGACACTCTTGTGATCTTTTTCTTTTCCATGAAGTTTTCTGTCTTTAGTAAACACAGGTTACGAACTCCCGGGTTACCCTAGCGATCCTTCTCTACTTTCAACCCTCCTTTTTGTTAATCTTTTTGTCTTTTTTTAAAATTTTTTTCTCTTCCAGGCCACAGTTAAATCTTGTTTGGCGCAGCATAGCCACTTCTATCTCTTGCGCCAATAACCATTACATTCACTCACTCACTCTCTTTTCACTTATTTCCTATAATGACGTTTATCATTGAATTGTATAATAAGTTGGTTGTCTACGCGACTAGATAACTACAATCGGCTGTGGTAGCTCATCATACTTTTTCTGTGTTCAGGTGCGTTTTCATGCTGTGAAATAGCCGTACTTGCATGCTTCCAATCACTTAATCCTCTACTGCTGAATGCAGAATTGGTAAATGAAACCAATTTACATACAAAACCATATATATTTCCTTGTGACGGAGAATATACTAGCCATTCCTGGTCTACAACCTTACTATTGCGTAATTCTTTTTTGAACAACATCGTAGACAGGTAGCTTGTTTTAGTGTTATCATTCGGCTCGTTGTATATACGCGCTAATTTTTCAAAATCATTATGTTTTTGTTGGAACAAACTGATGACCATTCTTAACCCAGTAAGACTGTAAATTCTAGTCAATATATGAAGGTCACAGCCCTGGATTTGTACTTGCTATAAAAATATTTGAAACATCATAAGTTATTGTACTTATTTCAAAAGGTCTTATAGTACCTTCTCGAATACTTAAATAGTCTGTTCTTCCCTGTCCTTCAACTTCAGATATATTATTAGATGTTAGATGTACTGATAGAAGTGGTAAAGATAGATGTAGAAGGTAGAATTTGTTTTAAAGAAAAATTGGGTTAGTTTCGGTAATTTATCAATAGATCCTTCGATCTTTTGCGTTTCGCAGCTCCACTTTCAAAACGTTTCACTGTACTAAAAACCATTATGCCATATCTCCCGTAATCTGCACAAAACTATGTGTAGAATTTCGCTTTTTTTTTTTTTTTTTTTTTTTTTTTGTTCTCTTCAAGAAAAAGTAGAAGAAAACTTGCTCACTAGTTTGTAAATTAAAATGGGTATGAAATGAGAGTAATATATGACTCGTTCTCGAAGGAATTCTGGAGATGGAATTTTTTAAATATTTTTTTTTAACTCTTTCGTGGATAGATAGAACGAAGCTTCAATTAAGTTATTACTTGTTGTATACAATTTTTCTATCATCATAATATAATTATTTAATTATTATTATTATTAATGTACAAAATATGTTTCAAATTATCATTACTATGAAGAAATACATATGTACTATATATTAATATAAATCAATATTAGACTTATCACACATAGTAATTATTAGATTTTCTTAAATATTTTTTTATTTTTAAATTGTTAATGTAAAATCATATCGAAGAAAATATTGAGTAAACCATTTTAATGGAAATGACACGCAGAAAAAAATCTGTAAAAGGTTTTTAGGTTTCTATATTGTATTGTCTTACATAATATTTGAAATCTCCTAAGAATTCTCCGAAAAATATATGTTTGTAACTATACGAAATATAAATATCCTTGTTGATATGCTTATCAAAAGAAACAAAAAATTATGATAAAAAGGAAGTCACAGATATCGAAAATTAAAGAACGTTATTGCATAAATTATTAATTAGGAGAATAATATTTATGTAAGTAATTTTCATTAAAGATATTTTATACCAACTTGTGATAAATTATTAGTAAATAAAAAGTATTAATAAGTGACAAAGTATGAATACATTATAAGTTTTAAAGTATTATATCTAAAATTAAAGTATATATAATAAATTTCAATTTTCTGCAGGAAAGTCTGATTAAACATACGCTCGCAAATAGAAAAATTTTTGTGAGGGGTCTTCTACACTAAAAATCTCTTATTTTGTGCTGTGTTGGATGAGAATTTCTCTATTTTCGATGTTTACTCTTAAGGCATTAAATTATTGTTCAGGCATTTATTTATCTATTTATCAAATCGTACTCTATGATTCCTGTTAAATGATTGTTTTTTTACATTTATATTACATTACTACAATTATTGTAATATATTTGTTTCATAAATGTTCTTTTTTATTAGGTTTTCAATAATAACAACAAAAAAGTATAGTCAGTTGAATTGATAGTTGCTTTCCATATTAGAAGCAAAAAAAAATATTTCTCTGAATTGCAATACACATCGAAAATTCTTTTGGAAGATCATAGTGCATTCAAAATGAAGGAAGCGCACATTTATGCATATTTATTAATATAAAAATATTCTAAAGAGTACATTGAAATATTTACATATAATTTTATAAGCAGTTAAGAGATTATTTCATGTTGTTCAGAGGGAGATAGAAAATTAACACACACACACACAAAAGCAGAATTTTTTCAAACTGGATATAATTTTTATAATTCTCTCTGTAAGAAAAAGCAAATAAAATTACATACCCCTTTACTTTTTTTAATGCGTTATAAATATTTGTATATTATCTTAATCTCAAAGAAATACAATTAAAAAATAAAATAATTACCTTTAGCTGTTTCAAACAAATTAAATTTACAGGAAGAAATTGCCGATTTAAAACTGTAGGCCACTCGTTTCTTCAAAAAGTGTAATTTCCTTCAATATCATTTCAACCCTCTTTTTATTAGCCCTGACACCTGTCATAAAATAGGGAATGTGTTTTTGTCACTTCTGTTGGGGGCTTAAGTGTATCTCTTGTCCACTCATGAACGATCCTTAACTTATGTGTGCAAATAAATAAAAGGACGCTGGAAGGAGCGTCTGCTATGTCTGTGATTAAATTTCCCAGATCAGCATTTATTTGAATAAATTGGGCATATATCGTTTTAGAAATAAAACTGATATTTCCCTTTACTCAGCAAACGTCGTAAATAGGAATATTTAATGTAGAAGTAACCGTCTCCAACCAGTCATGTCCAGGAATAACATTTGACGATTAAAATTATTCTGATCATGGATCGTATTGAGGACGAGTAGAGAACGAGACGAGCCCCCCTCAAAAGTGAGGCTCTGAGCCCGAGCCCAGTTGGCCCATGCCTTAAGACGTCCCTGCCTTGGTACGCCACTAAGAATTGGTCCGGGGGAAGAGACTGCATTTTCAACTCGGACCCGGAAGCTATTAGAGTTCAGGAACGAGTGAATAATTTTGATTAATTGGTCCGAAATACCTAGTCGCATCCTCTTGGAAATGAGCCCATTGTGCAAAATTTTATCAAAAGCTTTGGCAATATCGATAAAAAGCATATCCGTGGCTTTATTATTGGAAAAGCCGTTTTGGACCGTCTCAGTGACCATTAGTAGCTGAGTTACTGTAGAGCAATTTGGGACGAAGCCATGCTGCTCTGGAATAATAATATTCCTGGCTAAACAGAATTGGTCCAGGCGATTCAGAATAATATATATGTATATGCTTTGCTCAGCGAGCTGAGTAACGATATGGGCGATAATTTTAAGGATTTGTATCATCAGAATTCGGCTTGAGAATTGGGACCACCACGGTAGTCTTCCAAGCCTTGAGAAAATGGCAGTTCTCAATCAAAAAATTGAAGAGCAGCGTAAAAAAAAAAAAAAAATTTAATGGGAGATTTTTAAGGATGCGATTTGAAATAAGATCCAATCCCGGTGCTTTTTTGACTTTAGTTCTTTTGATAAAGTCCAAAATTTCGCTAGCCTCTACTGGTTCCAGGTCTAGACAGGAGGGGAGGCCAAAAATATTTGGACTTTTCGTTTAGTATGTTCTGAGAATCTAGGATTCTCGTCAGCATTTGGTTCAAATTGTTTTTGACTACTATCCGCTATAACTTCCGCCTTTTCAATGGGAGTTATAGCAATACTGTCTAAGGCGCCATTCAGGGGCGGAATGGTATGAAAATGCTTTCTGAATCGGGAAGTTTCCCTTCAAAGAGTGTTTGTATCAGGCGAGAGGGCTTCGACGTATTTTCCCCATCTGGACAGGAAAAAGTGTTTAATATCTCTCGATCGATATCTCATTACTGATTGAAAGGAGTTCAATTTTAATAGCCGGATCCCTAGTCCTTTACCAAACTCTCCGTACATAATTTTTGTGATGAATTTTAGTTCTAATTTCAATAGGGAGTCGAAGAGGAGGTGGTTTAAATTTTGTTTTTGAGGCCGTCACAAGTGTGCCTCGGAAATAATTTCACTAATTTTGTAGATAGAATTTTCAATATCGGCATTGCTGGAGGTTTCAGGAATGGAGAGGGGCTTAGAATTTAAGATAAATCTAAAATTCTCCCAATTGGTAGAGAGATGCTCTGGAATTTTGATAAAAGCACAGTTTGTATTCAGAGTCAAAATGACCGGTAAATGATCAGAATTTAGATCATGTATGACTCTGATATCATAATAAAAGGGAATGTTTTTAAGGATATCAAGATCAATAATAGATTCCCTCGCCCCCGGCTGGGAGAGTGGGTTCAAATGTGTAGGGGTGTACGGTACGACAACCCTAACATTTGGAGTAATGCTTATAAAA
>BMAW01129524.1:112903-124012 GCA_019974015.1 Nephila pilipes | reverse complement strand
TATATATATATATATATATATATATATATATATATATATATCTGCTTCCTTAAAATTACGTAAAAATTAAATACTTCACTTTTTAGTTCTGAAATATTTTCTTTCTATAAATACTAAACGCTTCGGTGCAAAATAAAATGTTTGTTTAAGTATACTAATATAAAAATTGGTTCTTGTCCATTATAGCGGCGCCCGCCAAATTACGATTTCGGATGTAGACGAAAAATCGCTAAGCAGTAAGATTTATCGCCATGTTTGGTTGTAAACTCCTAAGGTTGCAGTCCTAAAGAAACAGCACTTTGTAACGTCGTGATCCCTGAATGTGTCGAATGAAATGGTAAACAAGGGATCACACAGCTTAAGAGGCGATAATTCTTTATTTAACAAAGATTAATTTAAGTTTACTCTTTTCCGCCTAGATTCTTTTTACACCATGCTACACATCTAATTACATAGCACCGAGGCAAAACGCATATATCTACACAGCACGTCTAAACACTTATAGTTCAAAAAAAACTCCATTATCTCAGTATTCGAAGTAAAAGATTAAGTTCGCAAGCGAAGGCAATCGCCTCCCACTTATAGCTGTATCGCTTTCTCCGCTCCTTAGCAGGAATCCTCTTTCTTCTCTTTCACCCTTTTTAATACCTCGGGTAGGTCTCTCCCCCGCCTTCCTTTTGAGTTATTTTTCTTTTTTCCAAGAACAACCCAATCAAAAAGAAACTCCGTTTTGTCCCCTGCAACACTATTCGCTCGAATTGGACAATGTCCGTTTTTCCCCTGTGCAAGTCGGTGTCGGCCTTCACACAGCTAGGCCATAAATTCCCAAAATATCTATGACATGGATCGACAATACCTCAAAAGAGGATTCAACTTTGCCGCACCTGATTTTGTTCTTTATAGCTTTTAAGCTGTATATTTTCAATGAATGGGAAGCTGGGAAACGAACCGGGTTCAAAACTAGTCTGTGGAGGGGTTATTTATAGCCTACGCTACAACTTCATCATTTTTGTGAAATATCGCTTTCCTGTTAACGTAACCGATTTCGTATTTTTTTTTTTTTTTTTTTAAATACTTATTTTGTTGCCTTTGAAAATGTCGTTGACAATTTTCAATTAACCAAACAACGAAATGGATGCCATCTCTTTTTTTCAAGAGGAAGGACTTTTACCGAAAACTTTATTATGCAAAAGAGGTCACGTCATAAAGTTGTATGTTAATGAAGAAAGTGGCGTAACAAGAAACAGCGAGGCTTGGCGTCATCTAGAATCGTATCTGGCAGAATTTATGTGGTGGAAATACGTAGAGAAAAAAAATGCTATCTATGAAATAGTGAACGCAATTTCGGAAATATGGCCTTAAGGCTCCCGTCTACCCGCCATTTTGATTTCGTTACCGTAATGTTAATCCAATGGAATTTCGACTTAAACTCTCCCATCTTTATTATTTGAACTATTTGAATGCAATAAAGTGCATCTGAAAGAGCAAAAAATAATGAATGCTTCTGGGGAATTACTTTTTCCCTCCGATTTTTTAAAATATTTAAAAATATTCTTTAAAGACCGGAAAACTCAAAAACGAATAATTAAAATAAGAATAAAAATATTTTTAAAAATCTTAGAAAAAAAAGTAATTTCACAGAAGCATTCATTATTTTTTGCACTTTCAGATGCACTTTATTGCATTCAAATAGATCAAATAATAAAGATGTGAGAATTAAAGTCAAAATTCCATTGGATTAACAATACGACCATGAAATCAAAATGGCGGGTAGACGGGAGCCTTAATATAGATGTTCTAAAAGTTATGTAAATATTAATATTAAACATCTAAATTTTTATATTACTTACTGGGATGAGATTTATCACTAAACATATAAAAGATTATTAAATAAAAATATTATTAAAAAAATCTTTATATTATTTATTGGTGTGTTATTTGTTTTTCTACGTTTCAATTTCGCGCTCTGCTTGCTTGGCGCTTTTAACTAGCTTGGCGACATTGGCGTATTCTTAATTTGGCGTGCGCCGCTTTAATAGACAAAAATTATCCTGGAGTAAATTGCATGCCCAGGCGAGCATTCAATGACTTTATGAAAGTACGGATGGGAATTTCTGTTATTTATTTATTTATTTGGATGAACTGTACTTCTCTGTTCCTGTTCAGTTTTAAAGAACTGTACATCTAATCTATTCATTGGTTCTTAAAACGTTTCGAGCAATACCGCAAACAAATAAATAATAATATAGATAAAAAAATATAATAAAAATCTACCATGGCTTTGCTAATTTTATTTTAACTTGTGACGTTTTCTTTTTTATTATTTTTATTTTTCAGTTAAGTTCTCGAAAAATAGAAGTATTCAAAACAAATATCAATTAACATAAAGAAAGTGTACTTCTGAGCTCCACAGAAGCAATTACTACTTAAAATAGAAAGTACCTTCAACAAATTCCGGAAGCATTTTTATTTTCACGAGCAAAGCATTCCTAAATACAAAACATTGGAAAATTTAACAATAGAAAGAGCAAAAACAGCCTATTCTTCCATAAAAATCAATAATTAGAATACAAGCAAACTATAAATTATTAAATATAGGTTCACAGATTAATCGGAGCACTTAAACTGGTAGGCTTTCAATCTTCGGGACTATTTTTTTACTCTGGAGTATGAATTCAACCACCATGTTCATAACGTGGCACATTTCACGAAGACGAATGTAGTTGATATTTATCTTTTCTCTTAAATGACAAAAGTCACCGTCTGCACTTTACTATAAGTATACTTGAGGGTTCTGGTCTCGTAAAAGATTAATAATGCACCTTTTCGCTTCTTTTTATTTCTTTTTGCTGGTTTTTTGGTTTGCAAATATCATTTTACTAAGTTTTTTAGAATTTCTTTCATTCGGAGTATAAGTTCGTTATTGCAAAATGGAACGCCATGTCACGTTTATACTACGATGTATAGAATAGTAAGATAAAAAGATATAAAAATGCCTTCTCTTAACAGAAAGTCTTGACGTCATCTGAAGAAAGGTTTATCCGAATCTCATGAAAAGGAAGCCACGATAAAACCACAAGTTAAGTGGATTCACAAGTTAATGATCTACCGTTAACGAGGTCCGTTATTCCGGTGAGTCGCATTTTACACACACACACAGATATATATACCTTTTCGAAAGGATGAAAATCTATGGTTTTGAATGTATTAAAATTAAAGTGCTTTAGAGTTGTGCTCTTCGAATACCTCCAAATTAGTTGTTTCTTTTTTAGCCACCCAAGGGGCTATTGTTTTAGTTGGATCATGGTGGCGTACCATATCACTCTTCAATTTTTTTTTTATCGTTTGCTTCATTTTTAATTACATGTAGCTTAAGTATACTCAATTTAATAATTTAACGTTTGCTTTCGTTTTAATATCGGATAAGTTTACTATTGTCCCTTACTCGATATTTCATCGTTTACTTTAATTCTCATATTTAATTGAGTAATTTAATAATAATTATTAAAAAAACGCTCACCTGGTGGGGGGGGCAAATCTGTTCCTTGCAAAAATTTGCATTGGACCTTTTAATTTTTATTTAATTGAAATAGGTACATTAATACGAGGGGTGTTCCGACAGTAAGTTGCGTCATTTTTTCACAAGAAATATTTATTGAAGGGGTACTAGCCTTTGTTGCTCAATGTCCCATAAAATCAAACAACTGCTAGATAATTAAGGATAATAATTTTCAGGATATGTTTAATTCCATTGATTTAGAGGATGTGATTAGGGTTTTGATTATACTCTTTCTGATGCACGTTAAATCTGTCGGGGCCCAAAGTCCTCCCGTTGGCGTGGAGAGGGGGGTGCCAGCTCAGGTGTCGTCCTCGTCACTTGACCGTGGTTCAGAATTACAAGGTCCGTTGCCAATAACCCTCGTATTGCTTCTAGTGTGACGTTAATAAAAACTAAACCAAAAGATGATACTCTTTAATCAATATAACATAGAATATACGATAAAACTGAGCAAATTTAAAAACTTTTACAGTTGGTACTGCAGGAAAATTATATACTTTTCAATAAGAAAATATACTGACAGATAAAGGGCCTGGCTCAAGGAGGACCAACATTCTAGCTAATCTGTACTTACATTTTTATGAATTGAACCACTTGAACAACTCTTTTTATGTTTTATATAGATATATAGAGGACCTAATAATTTTTAGGAAATGTGAAGATTTTAAGCCGAACATTGAATTTTATCCTAATTATTTGGTTTTATTGCAGACGAATTCAGATACGGGTGGGGCTAAATATTTGGATACAAAGTTACAGATAAAGGATCATATAATTTATTGTAATTTATTTGATAAAAGAGATGCATTTGGGTTTAGGGTAATTAAAATACCTTACTGGGAAAGTAATATTCACTTGTCTATATACAGAAATATTATTTTAAACTTTTTGCATCGTAATAAACTGCTAGTTACTCATGAAAAAGACGATTCAATAATATTAGGAAATTTATAGGAGAATGTACGGAATGCGATTTTCCATTAGATGTTTTTAAAAGATATATTCCCAATAATTTGTATGACGGTCCCTTTTGATGTGTTTTTAAGATTTCCCGCGAGGAGTTCTTAAAGGACTCTGAGGATATTGAAATGTCATTATTTAAACTGTATTTGATATCTAAAAATTTTTTATATTGTAATTGTTTTCTCACTGGAATCTTTATTTCATAAATTGATTTATATGAATTTTTGATACTTACATCTTAGAGTGATAGTTTATTCTAATACCTTTTGGATTGGTAACATATAAAAAAAGGTAATCTTTTACATAAGGGCTATTACCTTTCAAGTATTTCATGGATTTTTGAACTTTCAATTCAAAAACCACACAGCATTAGGATTACAAAGACAGCTAGTTAGTGGTCTAGTTGTGAAGATATTTTAAAACATTTCTATATAGTACACATTTACAGACATATATTTTATTCAATTGGATTTCAAATAATTTTAACAACTAAATTTCTGATTTGTGTATCATTGGATATGATTTCTAATCACGAATGTATTTATTAGTAGATATTTATTAAATATCTATATTTTGAAATTTTTACACTCAACTTAACTAAGTACTATTGATTTTCAAATTTTATCTGGCAACAGTGCATAATATTAGACATCATCATTTAAAAAGTTCCTTGAACCTATTGCACTGTAATTCATGATCACTTGTCACAAGATATTAATTTTATACTTTTATATCTGTGTGAATTGAATTGATTTTTCTTGAAAAACATGGATTTGGGTATGTTGTTGTTTCTTAAAGTTTTAATTATACAGTTTTAAAGTTTAAAAAAAAAACTTTTAAATTGTTAGTTGGA
The DNA here is from genome assembly GCA_019974015.1 of Nephila pilipes. Classification (NCBI taxonomy): domain Eukaryota; kingdom Metazoa; phylum Arthropoda; class Arachnida; order Araneae; family Nephilidae; genus Nephila; species Nephila pilipes. The sequence goes on along the minus strand of BMAW01129524.1, from coordinate 118,637 downwards.
TGTTTTTAATTGAATGGCTTTTTTTGGATATTTTAATTGGATAATTTTAATGAAAATTTTAATAGATGGTTTTTGATTAAAAATTTTGGTGAAAATGCAGTTTAGCGTAACCACTTGGCGAGATTTGAAAAATCGCCAAATTTGGCGATTTTTATGGCGGAGCCTGAAGCCGGTGAAAATGCAGTTTAGCGTAACCACTTGGCGAGATTTGAAAAATTGCCAAATTTGGCGATTTTTATGGCGGAGCCTGAAGCCTTATTCGACAGGGTTGCTACGGCTAAAGCCACCTCAGTGGAGAGAAAGCCTGGTAGCCACAATGGGCAAAATATCGCCAAACAATTCCTATCGCCAAGTGGTTACGCTAAACTGCATTCCAACCAAAATTTTTAACTGGAAAGCTTTTAGGAGATGAATAGTTTATTCGTTTGGAAAATATTGGTTTTTGAAAAAAAATTAGAATTGAGATATCTCGCCTTTCATTTTCTTTTTCGTTTCTTGTTTCTTTTCTTTAATTTACAAATTGAGTTTTGGAGTAATCTATTTTTTACCTAACAAGATACATTGGGGGAGGGTTGGTACCGTAAAACTTGTTTAACCCCACAATTCAGTCCCCAGTCTGAATGTGCATGTTTTGTTTTGTTGGGTATTCCAATTATTCATTTGCTTTCCAATTCAAATAAATTTTTATTCATGTTCCTTACGTAGTTCTATTGATATTTTCTTTTGTTGATTTTGGATTTTAGTTGTTCTTTTACTTTTATATTAGTTTTAATAATAATTTCATTGCTTTATCTTATACACACGCACATACTTATATATATATATATCCTCATTTTTATTTAAAATTCCATATTTAACGGAAAACGACTTTTATATAAATTAATCAAGATAATTAACAATTGCCAAAGATATAAAATTAAGGTTCCCGTTTACCGGGCATTTTGATTTGGTGAACCTAATGTTAATTCGATGAAACTTCTACTTTTGCTCTCCCATCTTTACTATTTGATCTATTTGAAAGCGATAGAGTGCATCTGAAAGAGCAAAAAATAACGAAGGCTTCTGCGGAATTACTTTTTTCCACCGATTTTTAAAAAAAAATATTTTAAAATATGTTTAAAGACCCGAAAGCTCAAACGAATAATTAAAACAGGCATAAAAATATTTTCAAAAATCGGATGGAAAATTTAATTCCACAGAAGCATTCATTATTTTTTTGTTCTTTCAGATGCACTCTATTGCTTTCAAATAGATCAAATAGTAAAGATTTGAGAACGAAAGTCAATATTCCATAGGACTAACATTAAGCTGACGAAATCAAAATGGCGGGTAGAGGTGAGACTTAAATTAATATTCAGATAAGAAAATTAAAGCAAATGACATAATATTAAAGTAGACAAAAACAGAAAATGACACGTTTTGTGTTCAGATATTAAATTTTTTTTTAAAAAAAAACCTGATAAATTATCAAAATAAATTTGCATTTTTTCATGAAAAGGTACGATTTTTTTTAAAAAAAAGAGTCAATGCTAATTTTAGTGGCAGTGCGCGCTTTCGTAACTTTAATTTCCAACTCTGTTTCAGCAGTTCTTCACTCTGCCGAACGCCCAGGCGCTTGTTGCCTTGATCCTAATTATGATAGCTTTTTACAATTCTGATAAACTTTAACTAATTATGCTCTTTAATTATAAATTATGATGAGAGGGTAAGTTTTTAATTTTTCAAATAGGTACCTCGTAATTTTAGCCGTTACCGTTACCGTACCATTTGTATAACTTTATTATATATTTAAAATCACATACTTAAGGCTCCCGTCTACCCGCCATTTTGATTTCGTTAGCTTAATGTTAATCCTATGGAATTCTGACTTTAATTCTCATATCTTTACTATTTGATCTATTTGAATGCAATAAAGTGCATCTGAAAGAGCAAAAAATAATGAATGCTTCTGTGGAATTACTTTTTTCCTAAGAATTTTAAAAATATTTTTATTCTTATTTTAATCATTCGTTTTTGAGTTTTCCGGTCTTTAAAGAATATTTTCAAATATTTTTAAAAATCGGAGGGAAAAAGTAATTCCACAGAAGCCTTCATTATTTTTTGCTCTTTAAAATGCACTTTATTGCATTCAAATAGATCAAATAATAAAGATGTGAGAATTAAAGTCAAAATTCCATAGGATTAACATTAAGCTGATGAAATCAAAATGGCGGCTAGACGGGAGCCTTAATAAAGCACGACTTCTTTATAAATTAACCGAGAGAATTAACGTTTGCCAACGTTTTGTCATTGTTTAAAACACTTAAGCTCTTGAATACCTCATAAGAAAAAATGGACTTTTACAGTTGTAAAAATAAATAATAATAAAAACACGCCACAAATAAAACAATAGTTAGAAATAAATAAATGTCTTGCAGGTGATAGGAAACGAGATAATGCAATGCAAATATTTTTTGGAAAGAATACACAAACACAAGATGAAACAAGTCATGCAGACTGTATATATCAGATTACATTTCACACAATAAGAAATATAAAGGAGGAAATGTATGGATGAATATAAATAACAAACCTGTAGGTAATTTTTTTTTAAAAAAAAAACATCAATAAAGATATAACACACTAGTGTACAAATGCTTCGTTTTGTTTAGGAAAAACACGTGTATATATTTTGTAAATATGTCTCACGTTATTTAGAATTCCAATTTATTTTAATTCTATTTACTGGGTAAACATTCTTAATGATTAGGAATTTTAGAATAAGCTTAACGGATGAGTACAATACGATGCGGAATTGCGATAGGCATTGTGTTCGCAAACTAAATGGATTGTAATTTGCTACCCCAAAAAACAAACTTGGATCACGGGGGTCTAACGAACATCACAATACAAAACCGCAAGCCTTAAGGAAAGTCGAGCGAGACAAAACTAAATGCGAAACGTGTTTGCACTAGTATAATGAAGTTGGTTTAAAGCTCCGCCATTTTATTTATAGCTTAATTTCGAAGTTTTAATGACACGGAATGTCAATAGGTTTCGGTGCCAGGGCGGCGTGTGATCAGATAATAGCGAGGAACGCTTGACTGCGGTTTCAGTAGGTTACTCCAGAAATGGGACTTGGAAAATAGTAAATAAAATGAGGTGTCGTATTTAGAATTCCTGTTTTAGATATTATGATAACCGAAAATTAACGCTCGCGGGAAAATTAGAACTAAGGGTTTGGTGTCTATGGAAATGATGGAAGGATTATCATAAGCGGTTTTGTTAGCCATAAAACCCACTAAGTAAGAATGAATTTTTTTTCTTTTAATTCTTTGAATACTATTGTATAGTATAAATATCTATGTTCTATTTTAAAACAAATTAACAATTGCGTAAGCTCAAAGGAAGCACAGATTAGAAATAAAAAAACTGAAATATTTCTGATTACTCTCACTTCAACTATGTTTATTGTTAAAAAATAATTAGTTAAACGAATTCCCGAGGAATGTGCAAATATTTAGATAGAAATGAAATGAAATCAAAAGACCCTACGCTGTTAAGGCTCCCGTCTATCGGCCATTTTGATTTCGAGAACGTAACCTTAATATAATTCTACTTTTGCTCTCACATCTTTACTATTCGATCTACTTGAATGCAATAAAGTGCATTCGAAAAAGCAAAAAATAATGAAGACTTCTGTGGAATTACTTTTTTTCTCCGATTTTTAAAAATATTTAAAAATATTTTTTAAAGACCGGAAAACTCAAAAACGAATCATTAAAATAGGTGTAAGAATATTTTTCAGAATCGGAGGGGGGAAGTAATTCCGCAGAAGCATTCATTATTTTTTGCTCTTTCGTATGCACTTTATAGCATTCAAGTAGATCGAATAGTAAGGAGGTGAGAACGAAAGTCAAAGTTCCATAAGTCAAAGTTAACATTAAGCTGACGAAATCAAAATGGTGGGTAGACGGGAGCCATTAGGGGCAAAATGTATCATCCAATGGGTGGAACTATTGAATTATAAGTAGCCACACTTTAGTCACAAAACATTAAAAACGCAAATTTAATTTCACGCATACATTAGAAAGAATTTAAGAAAATACAAAATATTATCTCAAAATTTTATTAATAAGAATGCATTAAAAAAATAAAGTATAACATTTAACAAAGACCATAGGACAAATCTTTTAGATTCGACGTAAAATTTGAAGCTGTCATTAAAAATGATTCTGTGAGATGATGTTGGGACAACTGTGAACGACATTTCGACTTCACGAGCTTCACTGTGGAACACTAAGTTTCTCAGTAATATGTTATACAAAAAAAAAAAAAAAAAATGGATTGTATGATGGCAAGCAGCTTTCTTTAAGTAAGAAACGTATTCAGTGAATTAACTTCCGATTTGGATTGGTTTTATTAACGTCGCAACTGGATGAAACCCGAGGGTTATTGGCCATGGAACTCGTAATTTTGAACCTTGGTCAAGTGTCGAGGACGACACTTGAGTTGGCTTCCCCTCTCCTAACTTCCACAGCACACCAACGGGAAGGCTTTGGGCCCGACAGATTTAACGTGCATCAGCTACGGCTACACGACAGGTCTATAGAGGTACAGAGGCTGGAACCCACGACGACTGCCGGTCGCTAGTTCGAGACCATGACCACTAGGTCACCGCTACCATAAATTGAATTCCGAAATAACAATTTTAAGAAAACTGATTTTAATTTTCAGTTTAGAGCCTAAGTAATAAAAAGCAACAGTTGCCAACCCTTGATGTATAACAACAAAAAAAAGTTTTAAAGTTATTCTAACTATGAGGACGGATCAAATATAAATGAGACTTTTTTAAAAAAAAAGATGTGTTCTTATGTAACTATGTACCAAAATTATATCATTTTTATCTACATATTTTTTCCTACGTATTGGGATTCCCCCTCCTCTTCTATCAGAACTGGAAGGAAACAATTCTGGCCGAGAGCTAGCTACCGTTAATAGGAGATCGTACAAATAGCTAATCGAAGGGATACTATCCTTTGTTGCTCTATATCCCACAAAACCAAACAACTATTAGATAATTAAGGCTCCCGTCTACCCGCCATTTTGATTTCATCAGCTCAATGTTAATCCTATGGAATTTCTACTTTCGCTCTCCCATCTTTACTATTTGATCTATTCGAATGCAATAAAGTGTATCCGAAAGAGCAAAAAATAATGAAGGCTTCTGCGGAATTACTTTTTTCCTCCGATTCATAAAAGTATTTTAAAATATTCCTTAAGGCTCCCGACTACCCGCGATTGAAAACAAGGCGATTGAAAACAATTTCATGTTTTAGCAGAGAATGGTTCTCAATCCGTGGAACACTGGTACAACGTGAAGCCTCCTCAAAAATTGTTCCAAAAGAAAAATCTGTGCAATGCAAAGTAATTTTTGTGTGTATGGAAAGGTGAATGACAATTACATTTTCAGTTCTATTCCTGCAGTCTTAATTATTACAAAGAAATAACAGAGATATCTAGATAAAACTGTAGACCAAGGTGCCAACTCACGTGTCGAACTCGTCTTTTGAAAGCGGTACAAGAATTGTATTACTTCAGCCATCGTGTCGCTACTTCTGCGACCCTTTATAAACAACTAAGAACTTTCAAAAAACAAATTACCTTCCGTTTTGTTTTATTAACGTCACAATTAAGGAGATCACGAGGGCTATTTTAAAACGTTTTTCTGAATTTCACTTGGTGTGTGTGTGTG
>BMAW01129524.1:95123-110201 GCA_019974015.1 Nephila pilipes | reverse complement strand
TCTCTCTCAGCTAAAGTGGAATAAACAACAATGAAATTTGAACTTCGCCTCGACTTATTTTATTTAATTAATTAAATTTCTAAACCAATATATATATGTGTGTGTGTGTGTAAGTGTGTGTGTGTGTGTGTGTAATGGTTCAACTTTAATTTGTAATAATCTCTCATAAAACTAATTTATTTAATTTCCTAATTTTTCCAACTCTCTCATGCAAAAGTAAAAAGTTTATTTCTATTTCCTGATCCAATTCTAAAGTATCCTTTTACTTATTATATCACGCGCTCCCGAAATTTGCTTAATCCTCTTTCCCATAGCGGTAAATCTGTCAGAAATAATCCTTTTAGACTGGCCGGCATCAAGGAATTTTCCTCAAGATCGCTTCATCTTGAAACATGTGAGTACCAATGTGAATGAAAAATATCCATAGAAAATCCTCATTATAAATTAACATGCACGGTGAAAATACTCCCTAGTCGAGGCTCCATCTCTTGTCTTCTTCCAATTTCACAATGCAGACCTAGTTGACACTCTATTCAAGTTAAAAGGAATAAATAATTTTATGCTGAAATAACGACCGTGTGTTCGTTTTGACAATGCATTCAGAATGTTTTATTAATGTTAGAAAAAAATTTTAAATTCGTAACTCACACACACATATTATATATATATACACTATAACAAAAAAAAAACGACTCACCAAGATGGGGTGATCTGCTGGAGACGAAAATTGGCGGATGAAAAATTATGTACAGAAAAGAAAATGAATAAAATTTCAGAAATATTTAATGATTTATTTCAGAGTTACAAAGTAACGAGCTCAATAAGGTGTTGACCCACCTCCAGCCTGGATGCAAGTTGCCACACAAAGTGGCATTGAGGGATAAGGCTCCCTGATGGTCTCCTGCGGTATTTCTTACCAAATTTGCTCCAATTGTCTGGCTAGGTCATCAACATTCCCTGGTAGATGCAGTCGTCTTCCCATCATATCCCAGACATGCTCGATTGGAGAAAAATCTGGCTGGCCAAGAAAGGTGGCGTAGTGGTCGTTACGAGCTCATAGCAACACGTGCCGTCTGTGGTGTGGCATTATGCTGCTGAAAAATAAGGCCAGGGTACTGCAAAAGGAACAGTAGCAAAACAGGTCTGAGAATGTCGTCGACGTACCACTGTGCTGTAAGTGTGCCTCTAATGACGACCAAAAGGGTCTCGCTATCAAGGGAAATAGGGAAATGGAACCCTAGCCCATAACTTCTGGTTGAAGGCCTGTGGGGCATGCAATATTGAAAGCAGGATCGGCGCGCTGCCCTGGGCGTCTCCAGACACGTCTTCAATGTTCGTCAGGACACAGTTGGAAGCGCAATTCATCGCCAAACACTATACATCTCCAGTCAACATCATTCCAACCTGATCGAGCCAAGCACCACTGTAATCTGGCTCCACAGTATGCAGGCTTGAGTGGCAGGTGCCGTAGCGGTCGTTACGAGCGTAAATTTAGTTCTATCAGCCTTCTGTGAAGGGTCATGTTGGACAATCGTGTGTGAGTCTGGTGGTTGATAACGCTGAATCAGGCGCTGTGACAGCTGATCTGACAATCACTCTGTCCACCCAATCTGTTGAGGCCCTAGGTCAACCGCTACCCTCATGACGCTGAAATCTGCCATTGTCCACCCATTCTTGCCAGCATCTTCTAATCATCGCATCGCTTCGACCCATAGGACGAGTGATTCTCCGATTTGCTCAACATGCCTCTTTCAATCTAATGATATGACCTCTTTCAAACTCTGACAGTTGCTCGTAATGAGCTCGAACCCTACGTCGAGGCATTTTTTTAGTCTTTGAAAGGTATCCTAAATCGCAATGGAACAGAAAATTGGACCATCCGATCGAGAATCGCTTCTTATATACATTTTTCGAGTGCGCAATTCGGATACGTTGCAGCTCCCGCTATTCATTCATTGGACACCAAATTTTAATCAATTGCATGTTCGGTCGAAATGTCTATGCATACGAGATTTCATTGCAATCGGGCAACTCCTTCTTTGTGCGTCTTTTTTTTTTTTTTTTTTTTTTTTTGAGAGTGCATATTCATATATATAAAGCTTCTCGTTCTGAAGAACAACTTTTGCCCAAATAAATTTGTTTCCATTCGTTGTGCACAATGAAGACATTCTGAAAGTATTCAAGCTATACCTTTATTATTTTATCACAAGAGAGAGGCAATACCAGAGAGAGAATTACATTTAGCTGGAGCGGCGTCCACTTGCTTCTGTAGAATGAGAAAACTGAAAAGTGATAATCGTTACATAATAAATGGCAGAAGCAAAGTGGAATGGACTCAGCAGCTTCATAGCTAAAATGAAAAAAAATTATTTACCTTGCATAGGAATTTATATGGATTTCCTTTCAATCGAATCACGTGGTACTGGATGAAGGATTTTGGATCTCTGCGACAAGACAGAAATAGACTATTCTACGGATGAGAAACTAGATAAAGTTTACAGTTAAGTTTTATTAAAGGTTACAACAGAGAGAAACAGCACAGGGGCTATTGGGGACGGACCTCATAATTTTTTGAATCTCAGTCAGTAGCCGAAGGGACTGACACTAGTGGCACCCCCCCTCTCTAAAGAAACTTATTAAAGCAGATCTGAGTATTTATAGTAAGTGACCGACTAAAATTAAAAACTAAATTGTAGTGGTATCAGGGAATCAAATGGATTCTTTACTGGCTGGTCAGAACAGAGATTTTGAGGAAGCAAATTATGATTTGGTGAAATCGTGCACATACTTTATATATATACATATATATAATGTTAAAAATACATAATATAAAACAATCCATTGATGTGTTATTTATAATAATTTGATTCATAGAATATCCTTCTAAAGTGGAGTTTAAAATATTGATATATTCAACGTTTAGAAGTTATAGTTAGAGGAGATGAATTTGCCTTTTGTAAAAAGAATATTATAGCTTTCAGAACTATAAAAGCAATAATTTATACAAGTTGTGCCTAAAAATAAAATACGACTTTTACAAATATAAATTTCTGTAATGAACATGAACCCATTAACCAACAAAATTTTGAAATTTTGGTGGTTAATGAGTTTAAAAATTTTAAATATTTATAAATACAACTACAAAAAGTTGTGTTACAAGTATAAATTATATTCAAATGACGTTTTGTCAAGAAAATGTTGATATTTTTAAAGAGTCCCCAGGGATTATGGCAGGTTGCAAGAAAGGTTGTTCTTCATTTCCACCAATTCATTTGCTTCTGTGCTTACAGATGTATAGAAATCAACAATAAAAATCCTATAAATTTTCTCACACACAAACAATTAATGTTGAAAAAATAAAACATATGTTATTTTAGTGGCGTGATACAACTTTTACTTTGTCTGACTATATAAATCATAATTTCTTCATCAAATGCAGTCATTTTAAGTTGTCAAACATTACAAAATTTGTTTTTTTGGGCGCCGAGCAGTGTACGTGTACATCCCCAAGTAAATTCGTGGCAGCTAATGGGTTATTTGCTCAAAACATAACTACTTGTTTATAAATGATTTTCTATACATAATAGGCACAAAGTTTACATAAGTAAAAATTCTTAAATGTTGAAATAAACATTTAAAATAAAATTCTTAAATGTTAAAGAATGAAACATTTAAAATAAAAATTCTTAATCTTAAGAAATAAACATTTGAAATAAAATTTCTTAAATATTTTCCATGCTTTTAGCCACTAAAAAAAATTAGGGATAAATTTACATAAAATATTATTTTTTGTCGATCGAAGGCATCTAAGTTATCTGAATGATCAAGTCCGAAAAAAAAGGGTTTTAACTACAAGAGACTATTCTTTTAGTTAAACCAAAAGCATCATTGCGACCTTTTCTCAAGAAACATTATCTTGTTTTTGCGTATATTTTATGTCTCTTTCACCAGTAACGATCTTAATTTTCAAAATACGTCATAATAAATATCTCCAATTTTTTGGTTAGAAATAAATATATGCAATATATGTCTGAGAATACCCGTAACAGACTCGATTTTCAAATAATATGTCATGTCGTTCTAACTTTTGTAGATCGAAGTGAAACAAATATAAAATAGTATTTTATTTACTTATTGGTTACACGTACAGCAATCAATATTTCTTTGGAATGAATATGATTGAAAATAAATGGCATTATTCAAATTTTAAAAGAACTGTGAGGCCTTTTTTTTATTTTGCCTCAAAAATTTCTAATTTACGTCTCTTTTTTAGTTCAGCTTCCTTCTCTTGGAATGTTTGGGGTCAAATGGTTTAATATTGATGAACTATTAGCCACTCAGGGCTTTTCTTTGGAGTGGATCTGATATAATATTCAGTGATACAGACATACCTCATTTGCTTTAATTTTACAATATCAGCAGGTTCTTTTGTCCCTTTCTCGATATTTCGTCGTTTTACTTTAATTCTCATATAACTGAGTAATTTAATAACCAATTATAAGAAAGAAGCTCACCTTGGTGGTTAATCTGCAAAACTTGCATAGAACTGTATTTTTTTTTTTTTTTGCATGTTAAAAGATACCGGGAGAAAATTTTTTTTTTAAAAATAATTTTATCAGAGACCGGAATTGCTACAGTAACCTGTGGCAGTTTTCGTCGATGGCTAGTACTTGCGCCCTCTGATATTATATGAATCCAAAACACTAAATTCCAGTTGAAAACATACAAGAATGCTTGAAACAGAAATCTTTATTTATTATCCTATGATATTTAAGGTCGCTCTCTATAAAGTCTAACCCAATTCTCAGTCTTAATATATGATTTAATAAGCAATCTCTCTTCATCTACTCGTTCACAATTTCACAACACTCTTTAGCCATGCTTTGCGTAGATTAATTCTGTTAATGGAACTTTCCATCCACAAACCTAGCAAAATTTGACAGTTCCTAACCTTGTGATCCGTATCTACTCTCTCCCTTCATTTTCCATTAGTTACATATCTAATCACTACTTCCTATATCTATCTAATTTGCACTAATCACGATTTCATTGGTGAAGGTATTGTGTGTTAATACAGCCTCGGTATTAAAAGTAGTAGAAGTTAAGTTAAGAGAAAATTGCAATTAGTCACAACCCTAAAGCAATTAGTTGTAGCTGATAATTTTTTTAGTACAAGTTTGTAAAAATAATTGTACTGTCATTTTTTGAAGATTATTTTCTCTCTAAATTTTCCATTAATTTCTGCTATCTTTCTGATTTAGATGGAATTGGATATGGATATTTATATACTAATTGTATTTTTTTTTATCACATGTTTCCTATACCGGACATATCAGCAAAATTTTATAATGAGAGGGAAATGCGTAAAATCATTCCTTTATAGATATCAAAAATGGTGGCGCGTTAAAGTCCAAGTATTCGACAATTTCATTGAATTCAAATAAGTATTTAAAAACCAATCAGAAGATTCTATGCAAAGTTTGCAAAGAACAGATTTAACCACCAAAGATTGTTTTTTTGATAAATAATTATTAAATTACTCACAATAGTAAAAAACTTTCCGATAATATTAAAGCTAACGATAGAATTATTAGAACTAGACGTATTGCTAAACATAAATAAAATTAAAACAGGCTTGATACTATAAAATTGAAAATACTTCAGCCCAAAATGTAATTAAAATTGAATTGAAATGTGATCTGGTACATAATAATTATCCACCTAGAACATATAGCCCCTCAGGTGGCAGAAACCAGAAATAAGTATTTAATAATTTATATCCATGTGAAATGCAAAGAGCTAGTACTGCATTATACATATATTTCCCTTTCAAATTTTCAATCAACAATGTATAAAATTCATGTCTAAAGTTCGGTCAAAACAATTACATACAAAAGGTCTTCAGAACCCATAAAAGGTAATCGAGAGATAAGGCACAATTAATATAAATAGAGAAGGAAATAGAATCCGCGACTTTGCATGATGTTCATCTGGCAAAGACAGACGTGTAACATTGTAGCGAGCGCCAGAACAATTCTTTGTTCTGGGCGAGTTTAAAGTTATCTCTTTCACCATTTGCCGCAGGGCGTGTTTTTTTTTCTATTCGAGCGGAATTGGTGCAGCTGTGCAGACAAACTATCTGAAGAAGGAAAGAAATCCACCTTGGTACTTTAATACTCACGTAATTAATGAAGATTGATAAAAAATAAAATTCTCTAAAGATGAAGGAGGATTTTCACGTTCTCTCAACTTTTCACGGCAAACTTGGTGCTAAAAATGTTCAACAACTAATGGGAGTCAGATTTTCTTACTTAGCTGTTGACCTCTAATGCAAAAATACTCTACGAAGAATAAACTATGAATTAAAATATTTATTGTAAACAATTCCAATCAATATTTTTTTTTTTCCTTCAAGAAATATCGTTTTATAGATTGATTTTTGTAATAATTTTCTCTGTTCTTATTAATTATCTTGTTTTGTATAAAATAGTTTGTTATTTTAGTAAAAAGAATGTTAGAAAACTGTAATTCCACATTTCAGATTCTGATTGTGGTCTTTATATTTTTAGAATTCAACTTCAAATATTATTCAGTTTCATATAGTTGAGGTATCATATTACTTATTTCGTCAATTTAAGTCTTTGTTATTCATGAAGTTGGGAAGCCATGTATGATTTAGAGCAATTCCTAAACAGTTGACAATGTTTGATCTATGGCTCTTTAAACTGTATGTTTTAATGCTTTTTTAACATTATTGTATTCAATGCAATAATCTACTGGAAATAAAATTTTAATAAACTGTGTTTTTAGTCTTATAAATCTAAATAAGAATCATTTTGCAACAACTATATCAAACAATAAATAATATTTAAAAGGTTGTTTAACGTTTATAAATCTCTGAAATAGAAAAAAAAAAACGTGAAATTAAAATTTATTTTTTTGAAAAAGTTGTCACCAATAGGTGCATCCTCTATAAGAAACTCGAACTCTTTCTAATACTTTTGGTGTTCAATCTGATTCTATGGACAATCTTCGCTTGTTTTCCAGTCCGGGGAAACAATGTATTAAAAGATTCCTATTACAGAATCTACTTATATAATGTACATAAAATCATCACCAGATTCAATTAAACTACGTTTCGTGCCAAATTTAGATAAAAAGATGGTGTATTGCGTTATTATTTTATAAGATAATTAACTCTTTGCCTTCTAAATTATTAAAAAAAAAAATTCTTAGTCTGTTCAGGTTAAAAAAAAAAAAAAAACTAAGATCGGAAAACTAATTTTAAAAAATATCGCTTCCTGGGAAGATTTAATTAACTAATATTCTGTCTGAATACAGCTGAAGAGAATACACAGAGCGTTCTTAATACTTTTAGAACGAGTTTCAATAAAGGATCAATATTTTGGGAAGACAGAAAACTGGTACATCTTATTGAGTAAATTATTATGTGATAGCTCAAATTTATTCTTCTTTCGAAATGGCCGGACGTAATCAAGCTGTGAAGATCACTTGTTTGCGCTATTTCTAAAAGAAAAGATATTAAATACCACCAAAAAGTTGTAGCAAGCGTGTAGTATAAAATTTCCAGAACCAGAACAAGCAGACACTTTAATCGAATGAACAGAATCGTTAATCAGTATTTCTGACGCGAAAACGTCCAAATGAGACTCTTATAAAGGTCATGTGTATTGTTTTGAGTAGTTTCTAAAGAAGGCTGACCCAGCCCTCCGTGGCCCTCCTGGGTAACTCAGCAGCCAGAAGAGCAGGTCATCTAAAAATTTAATTTGAGCTGTACATAAATATTAACCAAGAGTTCCATAAATCGTTCAGACTTGTCTCATTTTGGAATATCTCAATACATTTACTCAGCTATTGTCATTATGTTTTCTTTATGATTCTTCGAAACAATACAAAGTTGGAGTTCATTAAAATACTTGATGAGCCATCTCATGTGTCAGTAGGGCAGTACCAATGCATTCTTAATGAAACAAACCTGAAGAGTGCGGGGGAGATACGCGACGCGGATCATAGGAAATAGGCACATCAACCCCTAGACTGGCCGCAGCAAACTTATAGTTTGACCCAGAAAGAGTATGACTTCCTGACAGACTGAGTGCCAGGTCACTTTTGACGCTAATAATTTAGAACCAGCATTGTGTTGTAACCAGCAGGACTGTTTTAATTTCGTGCAAATACATTTATTTATTAAAACTAATATACGTGAAAATTTGATATTGGTATTAAAGAGCAAAGTGAAAATAAGAGTAAGAACAGATCATCACTCCATCACACACACACAATATAATATTAATGAGTAACTTAATCACTAATTAAAGTGTCTCACAATAATAATTAAAATTTCCTAATTTTTACATTCTCTCATTTAAAAGTAAAGCGTTCGTTTTATTCCTGATAAGAACGAATTCATTTTTTTTTAACTCCAATTTATACAAGTTAGCGCGTTCTTAAAAATTCGCTCGAAATACACCGGTTCACCTCAGACCTGAAGGGATGAGTCCTACCAGACATTCTGCCACCTAAAATCCCTCAGAAATGCTCCAAGTGTCATACGTGATTCTATTATAAAAAATCCTGCTATAAAACACCAAACAAGAGAAAAGTCTTTGTATCTGCCCTCTTCAGTCTTTCTTTGCTCTTCTGATGCTTTTGTGCTTTTGTATAAAACTGAGTTAGATTAATCTCCTCGTATTAGGAGTATCTCCTCTCCATAATAAAAATAAATAGTTAAATTGCCTTACTGTATGGTTTGAGCAATTAATAATGAGTAATATGAAAAGAAACATTCATTTTAACAAGATAACTGGGATTTTTAATAGTACTTGCAGGATAATACATATATATATATATATAATATATATATATATACTATTACTGTTCCCACATCGATCAATAACTCCCGAGTCTAACATAGAACCAACATTTTTTTTGCAATTAAATTTTTTATTCATCAACATAACACTTTTGTTAATCACGCTTTTAAGTTATTCAATCGATTCAACGCTTTTCAAATCTTTCCCATTTTTTTTTTCGCAAAGAATCTTTTTTTCTTGGAGTAATAACTCAAACAGCTTTCTGAATCATCAGACTCGTTGCTGTTTTGTGCATCAACAATGCTGGCACCGCTTGGGAAAGAACTCTTTTTCACTTCATTCAAAAACCTTTTTCCTGGTCGCGAGACTTAAAATTTTGGCAGTTTAAACAAAGGTTAGTACTCTAGAAGCCTAGTTTACTGAATTTACTACGACGCCATCTTGAGTTAGTCTCGGGGACGTATCGATCGATGAAATTTATATATTAATGCGCCCACTGGAAAGATAAAATTTTGATTTTTTTCCAAATTTATTTTAAAAGCCCGCAAAGCTTTTTAGTTCGAACATTTATTTCTAAATATCAGTGGTAACAAAAGAAAAATCCTCCGTCTCAAAATTCTTTTGCAAACATTTGTAGCAACTATAAATAAACTAATATAAACCAACATTTATATATATAAAAAAATTCTTGGAGTTCGAGTCCTGATACCATGTATCTGGGCTGATGCATATTTAGATCTGTCTAGGTTCCAAGTCCTTGTGTTGGCACTGGCATGGAAGTTTGAAGGAGGTGCAAGTTCAGGTGTCGTCCTTCTCACTTTAACTCGTAAGATTCCCTTCATAGCTGGCCTGCCCCTGTGGTTCTGGTCGCGGACTCGCCACTTAGTGGTTTTCGTGTGGGTTCGAGCCTTGACTAAAGATGCCAGGGCTGATGCACGTTGAGTCAACAGGAGCCAAAGGTCCTCCATTGACGGTGTGGAAGTTAGAGAGGGAGGGTGCCAGCTCAGATGTCGTCCTCGTCATATGACCGAGCTCAATACTAGGTCCGTCTTAATAGCCCTCGTGTTGCTTCTGGTGCGATGTTAAAACCAAACCAAATTCATCCTACCAGGATAATGTTTACGTCTGGTATTTACAGCAGAAGTTCTGCTTTAAATTAATATTCGATCAGAATATTATTTATAGCTTCAATAATTTCTCTACTTCAATACGTTATCGTTTGATTCGATACTTTTAGTTAAAATTAGATTCGATTTTTTAACTTTGGAATTTATTTTTTCAAATGAAAATTACTTCTTGGAATACAATTATTCAAATTGAGTATTCCAAGAAGAAGAAATAATCGACAGATGGAGGTCAGTAAATTTTTTATTTTTTTATTTGTCTTAACCTAATATTTCTTAATTATTTTTTTTCTATCTAAAAAATATCTAAATTATTTGCGAGTTTTGTTGATTTAAAACTTTTCGTTTAGATTTGAGTATAGAGATTCGTTTGCTGAATTTTTGTTATCTCTAAAAGGAATATAGTGGGCAACGATAAAAGGTTTAATTAATACTGAGAAATACTCCACATTATGTAGTATGGAAGATTATTCTGTACATTTACTAGATCTAACTATATATGTAAAAATATAAATGACAGTTATTTATTTGTTTTTTTTTTTTTTTTTTTTTTTGTTTATTGTTTTTTCAGGAATCCGGTTGAAATTACCCTGAGTTGTCAACAGAAGCATGTACATACGTCATTTGTCATTTTTTTTTCACGGAACTTTGTTGCCCCAAATAAATAAAACCATATATCATTAGACTATACATTGCACAACTTTTCAGCATGTCATGACATGACATTGTAGTAGCGTGCAAACACGTAAGAAACCAGTCTTGCTAAAACTCGGTGCCTCTGGTGAGGAATGTCCACCTATCCTACCTCAACATTATTTTCGATGGATCTGATATGAGACCAATAACGCAGTGTGGACGCCTGTCTGACAGCGTTATGCGCCTGTCCGCTAATACCATATCTGGAACTCCGCGGGTGTTCATTCTTAGGGTGTGGAAGCACCACTTCGACCATACCTCCCATCTGCGTCACTGAACATGCAAGCGTGCAACCGCCGATCAGGACCACTTACATTATTCCCACTTGTCTGCTAGGGTCTGGATGACTGGTCCACGATGCTGATACGCCGATCACACGCACTTGCTGATTAATGACCACGTTGTCAATCCGTCTCAGGCACTGATCTGCTTACTCTCATTTCTTCATCGTTCGGCACATGCGTTGCTTTCGCCTCGCATCCTCTACTTACGTCGTTGGGAGCCAAATCAGGGGTAGATTCATGGATGACTGTTTGTTTCATCTGGTGTACTGTATGTGCCCTTTGAAAGAAAAAATCCGCAAAACTGTTGGAACGATCTGACGTATGTACTGACGCTTCGAAGGTCGACAAGGCAACTGTGGAGAATGACTGTGATGAGTCTGGTGATCGTTAGATAATGAGAAATGGAAATGGGTTTCGATCGATACTGTGTGTAGTATTAAAACTTAGATAGGTTGACATCTATTTTTTCGCAGGATCTGTTTCATTAGTAGTTCTAGAACGTTGCTCAGTTCAGGACTTTCTGGATTCGTCCTATGAAGTTCAAAGGGATGTTACAAAGGGATATTTGGAAGTTATTAGAAAACATGATGGATAGAGTTTGTATTTGTGGATGTGTTCAACAAAAGTGTGGTTTTATACCTAAGAGCTGAAAACATTTTTGCAACGAATGCATAACATCATATATTAAATTAATACGAGGTGTGGCTATTAAATAACAAGACTGACGCTGTAAAACAATTTATTTTTGCTGTCTATAATATTATTATCAGCCTTCATTTACACCCCCTCTTCTATCCTACAACTGCTTAATGCGAATCTTTCCAATGGAAACAGTGCTGGAAGTTTTCTGTGTGCTCGTTCGGACGGCGCTTTCTTTTTCTCAGATTCAGCAGTTCAAGATCTTGTTCCTTTTGATACAGATTTCACCTTTGGAAATAATAAATTCGCATGGCACAGATCCGGCGAATAAGTTGGATAGTGTAATATTGAAGTCTTGGCTACAAAACTCCTTGTGGACTATACGGAATAGACGATGCGTATTTCGGTGGAAAATTTTACTGTGATTTTTTGTCAATTCTCAGTCTCAGCAATCGCACTTAACCGACGGTTAGATCAAAATTAATAACCGATTTTTCGGTATTGTCATCCACCGTTTTACGACCGGAATCACAGCATAAATCATCTTCAGCGTCTTCTTGGCCATCCAAAACGTTTAGAATACTCAAACACACATACACGCGATAAGCATTCATTGCCATACATTTTCTTTCCAATAATTTATAGGTTTTCAGTAGCGGTTTTTCCAAGTTTCGGGAAATTTCACAATTCTTGCTCACTTGCCATTTTTTTCTGGCGAAACCAAAAAATTACTGTTATCTAAAATGAGCTACAGGTGTACGGAGATGCTTATGAACGAGAGGCACTGCGGTACAAAGAAGGCCTCACGCTAAACGGCTGTCAGTTGCTGGCGTAAACTTGGAAAAAATCAGCAAAATGAACAGGAAAAAAAAGTCAGGTTACTATTTTTTATCAGTTTTGATAGCTTAAACATTAGCTAGATAACCGTTAGAGACTATATGCCTGTCCTTGTTAAAAATTCAAATAATTATCAACTCAAATATAATTTATATAATTGTCTTCTTGAAATGGAACCAGTACTGTAGACAAAATTACGTTCCTTATTAGTTATGACGATAAGAAAATCTTTCTAAAAAAACTAATAAAAAAACAAATACTTTTCTAATGAAAAAAAGTATTTAATATTTTTTTAAAAGCTCAGGTGTAAGTGAACTATGTAGAAAAGAGAGAAGAAAGGATTAAGTTAACAGGAGAAAATTCTTTTAAAAAAAGTGCCTCATAATTTTGAAACCAGAAAAAAACTAAGCGTCACACACACATCATCAAATCCCCAGTCTACAAATCAAGTCAACAGACAAAATATTTCATAAATGTTATTACAAACTATAGTCTTACTGTTAAATTTAGTAATATGAAAAAAGTGTAATTTCTATTGCACAGTTGATAAAATAAATTATTACCGTTAGGTACGATCTATTTTTTGGGTCAACAGTTCATATATTTTCCTCGAATAAATTCGAACTCTCTTAGAGCCATAAAATAGATGAAAATCAACTTTAATTACAATTTCTTCTTGATTTACAGAGATTTAAAAAAGAGAGAGAAAGATGTATGGGAAAAAATTACATTTCAGACTTGTTGCAAACACACTTTCTCATTTTTTTTTTTATCACATGGCTCCTCAGAAAGATTTAATAAATCACTATAAATTCTTCAAAAAATCAGTGGCAACATGGCAGGAATTACACTAAACCCAAGCATGAGGGAAAAAAATGTGCCGAAGAAACAAGTAAAACAAAGAAGATTTGCTCATAAATACTATCATTCTATACTGAACTGGGTCACTGTGCCGAAGGGAAGAGCAAAGACACACCTCCTCCACAGAAACAGGAATCTTCCAAAACAAAACTTGAAGAAGGGAAGAACATTTCGAGATCTGTTGTGTCAGCATCAGAGCAGGCTCCTTTCGAGCTGAAGACAAAAGAGGTTGGGCACGCCTCCCAACACTGCAAAAATAGGAGCAGAACGGAGTTGAGAAAGGAGGCCAGGAAATGGAACAGGTGGACTGCGTGAAGTATATAAGAAAAGTTTTTTTACGTTACAAATAAAATCATAGTTGTCAGACACTTTATCCACTTTCTTAATTTCTATCTCCCCAAGATGGATATCTTTAGTAAGTTTTTATTTAACTATACTAGATATTCAAACTGATTGGTTTCTGACTTTATTTTAAAAAATAACTTCTTTGTTGCGTTATTTTTCTAAGAGCAGAAGGAAGAAGTGTTACACTAAACTGAAATACTAAAGGGGAAAAACAAGTGTATTTTATTGTACTTTAGTTTCAAATCTGTACTGATGTTATACGTTTCCAATTTCCATTCGTTATGACAAATAAAATTAAAGAAACAAAAAAATTATTTTTTGATAATATTTCATAAAGTATGGTTAAAATATTTTCATATAGCTTTTGTGTGATTTCAGATCATCAAATCTTTAATTCAGACTCAAAACCAAGTTTTTGCTGCTTGTTACTTTTATATGGTGTAGCAAGATTTATTAAAAAAAAATAGTGATGTATTAGTTAAAAACTAGTCACAAATATCTAAATATTGCATTATTGACAGTAAGAACAGTTTAAATTTCAGAGCTCTAGCTTGATGGGAAGTTGGTTAAATTAATGATGAAAATTTGTTAGTAACACACACAGACAGAACTACATGTGAAATACACTAACAACATTCACAAACTAACTTCAAAATTAATTGAATCCGGTAAATTAAATGGTTGGAATACAGTTTAGTCAAACCACTCTTGGAGACAGGAATTATTTGGTATTTTAGCAAATGTGGCTACCCTGGTCCGTTTTACGGACTTAACGTTCAATAAAAAAAAAAAAAAATTGCAGAGTTTGCTTAATTATTCAAATTGCGCCAGAGTTGGACTAAACTGCATTATTAAAGAAAATGCTATTTAAAACTTGTCGCAAACGTCTAAATAATGTGCATTGTTAGGCGAGTACGAACGATTCCCAAAATTTCAAAGTAAAGCCCGATGGAAGTTAGTTAAATGAACGATCGAAATTTGATGTACACACGCAGTGAAATTCAAACGTTGTAAAGAAATCTTTTTTTGACAGACATGTCTGAATAGTTATCATAACGGGGATTGAGTTATTTATTCATTTATTTATTTTGCATATTTTCTTACACATCTTTTTTGAAGCATGTTTAAATGCTTTGTAAAAACCCTGAGCGATATATGACAACTGGCAGGTCATTCCCTCCTGATTCCCAATTGAGTTTCAGTAAATTGGTTTTAGACAAAGACTGATTTCATCGATATTGCTGTTAATCTAGTTATAGAACTTTTATTTCTTTTAGCATTTTGGCTACTTCTATTGCGACAGAGGTAGCCAATCTTTTGCATAATATGCGCCAAATTTTGACATGTGAAGAGTTCAGGGCGAGTATGAACTTTACAACATATTTCTTATCACAGGATAAAATCTGCTTCAATAGGAAAAAGACTAACATAATCTAGCGGATTAAAATGAGCAGCATT
>BMAW01129524.1:29425-95098 GCA_019974015.1 Nephila pilipes | reverse complement strand
ATGTTATATATAATGCGGCCCACTGGAAAATAAATTTTGGAATTTTTTTCCAAATTTATTTTAAAAAGGCCCGCAAAGCTTTTTAGTTCGAACAGGCCTGTTCTAAAGTCATGTCAGTGGTAACAAAAGAAAATCCTCCGTCTCAAAATTCTGTTGCAAACATTTGTAGCAACTATAAATAAACTAATATAAACCAACATTTATATATATAAAAAAAAAATTCTTGGGTTCGAGTCCTGATACCATGTATCTGGGCTGATGCATGTTTAGATCTGTCTAGGTTCCAAGTCCTTGTGTTGGCATGGCATGGAAGTTTGAAGAGGGAGGTGCAAGTTCAGGTGTCGTCCTTCTCACTTTAACTCGTAAATTCCTCATACTAGCTTGGCCCCTTGTGGTTCTGGTCGCGGACTCGCCGCTAGTGGTTTTCGTCGTGGGTTCGAGCCTTGATGCCACTAAAGACCCGCCAGGGCTGATGCACGTTGAATCTGTCGGAGCCCAAGGTCCTCCCATTGACGGTGTGGAAGTTAGGAGAGGGGGAGAGGTGCCAGCTCAGGTGTCGTCCTCGTCATATGACCGAGGCTCAAAATTACGAGGTCCGTCACCAATAGCCCTCGTGTTGCTTCTAGTGCGACGTTAATAAAACCAAACCAAACTTCATCCTACCAGGATAATGTTTTACGTCTGGTATTTACAACAGAAGTTCTGCTTTAAATTAATATTCGATCAGAATATTATTTATAGCTTCAATAATTTTTTCTCCACTTCAATACGTTATCGTTTGATTCGATACTTTTAGTTAAAAATTAGATTCGATTTTTAACTTTGGAATATTTTGTATTTTTTTCAAATGAAAATTACTTCTTGGAATACCAATTATTCAAATTGGTATTCCAAGAAGAATGAAATAATCGACAGATGGAGGTCCAGTAAATTTTTTTATTTTTTTTATTTATTTACTTAACCTAATATTTCTTAATTATTTTTTTTTTCTATCTAAAAAATATCTAAATTATTTGCGAGTTTTGATTTAAAAACTATTTCGTTTAGATTTGGAGTATAGAGATTCGTTTGCTGAATTTTGTTATCCTCCTAAAAGGAATATATGAGGCAGCGTCGCAAAGGTTTAATTAATACTGAGAAATACCCGATATTGTAGTATAAAATTTATTCTGTACATTACTAGATCCTTATATATGTAAAAATATAAATGACAGTTATTTAATTTTTTTGTTTTTTGTTTTTTGTTTTTTTGTTTTTTGTTTTTTCAGGAAGCCGCAGGTTGAAATTACCCTAGTGTGGAGTTCAATCAACAGGGCATGTTCTGAAAGTACGTTTTGTCATTTTTTTTTTCACACGGAAACTTTGTTGCCCAAAAACAAATAAATAAAACCATATCATCATGAACTATACACCTTGCACAACTTTTCGACATAGTCGCAATAGACATTTGTAGTAGCGTGCAAACCGTTTGAAGAAACCATTCTTGTAAAACTCGGTGCCCTGCGATGCAAGGAATTGTCGCACAGCCTGCTCCACCTCAACATTATTTTCGATGGATCTGAATGAGACCAATAACGCAGTGTGGACGCCACGTCTGACAGCGTTATGCGCCTGTCCGCTAACACCATATCTGGAACTCCAGCAGAGTTGTGTTCATTCTTGGGTGTGGAAGGACACCCACTTCGACCTTCAACCTCCCCACTCTGCATTCCTGCACTGAACATGCAAAAACAGCGTCCAACCACTTGACGAGACATGACATTATTCCCCCCACACAGTCTATAGATGGTCATGGATGACTGGTCCCACGTGCTGATACACATCGGATAACAACACGCACTTCGGTTAATGACCACGTTGTCAATCCCGTCTCGGGCACACTGATCTGCTGCTACTCTCATTTCTTCATCGTTCGGCACATGCGTTATTTCGCCTCCATTGCCTCTACTTACGTCGTTGAGCCATCAATGGGGGTGAATTCATAGGGTGACTGTTTGTTTCATCTGGTGTACTATGTGCCCTTTGAAGAAAAAAAAATCACAAAACTTACTTTGGAAACATCCTACGTAAGTAGTTCTACATGACGGCCTTCGAAAGGTCAAGAAACGCTTGGAGAAATGTATAACTGTGGAGAGTAACTATGTAGAAAAATCTTAATAATAGTAAATAAAAACTAAGTTTCGATCTCGATTACTTTTAGTAATAATTAAAACCTTACGATAAAGGACCCAATCTATTTTCTTTCGGGGATCGTGTTTTCATTAGTAATTCTAAAAACATTGCTCAGTTCAAGACTTTCATTCGTCTATAAGTTCAAGGGATGTTACAAAGGATATTGGAAGTTATTAGACAAAACATGATGGATAGAGTTTGTATTTGTGAACTGGTGTTCATCAAAGAAGTGTGGTTTTTTTATACCTAAGAGCTGAAAACATTTTGCAAACGATGCATAACATCATATTTATAATTAAGTATACGAGGTGTGGCTATTAAATAACAAGACTGACGCTGTAAAACAATTTATTTTGCTGTCATACATATTTACTTATCACCTTCACTTTACACCCCTCTTCTATCCCTACAACGCTTAATGCGAATCTTTCAATGGAAACAGTGCTGGAAGTTTTCTGTGTGCTCGTTCAGGACGTAGGGCGCTTTCTTTTTTCTCAGATTCAGCGGACTCGAATCTTGTTCCTTTTTTGATACAGATTTCACCTTTGGAAACCAATAGAATTCGCATGGCACAAGATCCGGCGAATAAGTTGGATGGTGTAATATTGAGATGCTGTACTTGGCTACAAAACTCATGACGGACTATACGGAATGAGCCGATGCATTGTTTCGGTGGAAAAATTTGCTGTACGAATTTTTTGTCAATTCCTACAGTCTCAGCAATCGCACTTAACCGACGGTTAGATCGAAATTAATAACCGATTTTTTCGGTATTGTCATCCGTTTTTGACCAGGGAGGGCAATCCTGGCATAAATCATCTTCAGCGTCTTCTTGGCCATCCCAAAAACGTTTAAACCACTCAAACACACATACACGCGATAAGCATTCATTGCCATACATTTCTTTCAATAATTTATAGGTTTCGTTAGCGGTTTTTCCAAGTTTCATGGGAAATTTCACAATTCTTTGCTCACTTGCCATTTTTCTGGCGAAACCAAAAAATTACTGTTATACAAATGAAGGCTACGGGTGTACGGAATTGCTTATAGGAACGAGAGGCACTGCATTCAAAAGAGAAGGCCTCACGCTAAGCAGCTGTCGGTTGCTGGCGTAATCAAACTTGGAAAAATCTAGCAAAATGAACAGGAAAAAAAAGTCGAGTTACTATTTTTATCAGTTTTATTAACTTAAACATTAAATTTAGATAACCGTTGAGGCTATTGTACCTGTCCTTGTTAAAAGTTAAATAAATTCCTCAAAAATCGCTCAAATATAATTTATAATTGTCGTACGATAAGAACCGAGGTACTGTAGACAAAATTACGTTCCTTATTGATTGTAATAAGAAAATCTTTCTAAAAACTAATAAAAAAAATGTATAAATACTTTTTCAATATGAAAAAAGTATTTAATATTTTTAAAAAGCTCAGGTGTAATTGAACTATGTGAAAAAGAAGAAAGTTAAGTTGTGGGAAAGAAATTCTTTTTTAAAAAAAAGTGCCTCATAATTTTGAAACCGAAAAAACTAAGCGTCACACACATCATCAAATACAGTCTACAAATCGAGTCAACAAAGACAAAATTATTCGCAATGTTATTATAAACGCTAGTCTTAGTTTTATGATGTTAAATTTAGTAATATATGAAAAAAAGTGTAATTTCTGTTACTGTAGTTGATAAAATAAGTATTGCAATTGATACGGTCTATTTTGGAACAACGAGTTCATATATTTTTAACTCGGAAATAAATTTACAAACTCTCTTAGAGCCATAAATAAATTGAAAATCAACTTTATTACAATTTCTTCTTGTTTACAATTTAAAAAAAGAGAGAGAGAAAGATATCATGGGAAAAAAAATTACGTATTTCAGACTTGTTACGAAACACACTTTCATTTTTTATCACGCAGCTTATAAGAAAGAATTTTAATAAATCACTATAAATTCTTCAAAAGCCCATCGTGGCAACGCAGCGGGAATTTTTCGCCGTAGCGCGAGGGGAAAAAAAAATGGCCGAAGAAAGCAAGAAGTAAACAAGAAAGAATGTTGCTCGCCATCTATCATTCTATATTCTGAACCGGGTCACTTATGCCGAAGGAAAAGCAAAAGACACCTCCTCACAGAAACAAGGAATCTTCCAAAAACAAAACTTGAAGAGGAAGAACTGTTTCGAGATGTTATCGGTCCGATCTGTTGTGTCATCGAAACGGAAGACTTTCCCTTTCTAGAAACAGAACAAAAGGGTTGGGCACGCCTCCCAACACCAAAATAGGAGCAGGGCCTGAGGGGTCGAGAAAAGGGCCAGGAAATGGAGTCCCAGGTGGACTGCGTATATAAAGAAGGGTTTTTTTACGTTACAAACAAACAGATTTGTCGAACGCTTTGTCACTGTAGGCTTCTGCTCTCCCAAGATGAACCTCTTGGTAAGTTTTTGGCTTACTTCTTTCTGTCTTCAGATATTCAAACAGTTGGTTTCTGAATTTTTTTTTTTTTTAAATAACTTCTTTGTTGCGTTATTTTTCTAAGGGAACGGAAGGAAGAAGTATTTTACTAAACTGAAATATTCACAAAGAAAAAAACAAGTGCATTTGATTGTGCTTTAGTTTCAAATCTTGACACTGATATTTATGCGTTTCCAATTTTTTTTCCATTCGTTATGGTGACAAACAAGAAAAACAAAAAGAATTATTTTTTGATAATATTTCAACAAAAGTATGAATTTAAAATATTTTCATACAGCTTTTGTGTGATTTCAACTCTTGTAAAAATAATCTTTTAAAAAGAAATCTTTTTTGACAGATATGTCTAGTTTTAATAGTTATCATAACGGGGATTGAGTTATTTTTTTTCTGCACACTTTCTTACACATCTTTTTGAAAGCATGTTTTAAATAGTTTACAAAAAACCCACCAAACGATATATGGAAACTGTGTGTCACATTCCTCTCCCCTGATTCCCAATTGATTTCAGTAAATTGGTTTAGACAAAAAGACTGACTTCATCGATATTGCTTTGATCTAATTAGTTATAGAACTTATTTCATTTGGCATTTTTGGCTATTTCGTAGAGCAGGGGTGGCCAACCTTTTGCATATTATGCGCCAAATTTTTGACGGAAGAGTTCGGGCGAGCCATAGAACTTTTTACAACATATTTCGTATCACAGGATAAAATCTGCTTCAATAGGGGAGGAAAAAGACTAACGTAATCTAGCAGTTAAAATGATTAATTTAGGCCAGTTCAATGAAGCGGCCGCGGTAGCCTAGTGGTCATGGTCGTGGACTCGTGGTTAGTGTTTCTGTTGAGTTAGGGTTCAGACCTCTGGTGCCACTAAAATTCCGTTATGTAGTGGGGCTAATGGGCCTTAAATCAAGTAGAGGTCCCAAATCTTCTCGTGGCGTGGTGTGGAAGTTTAGAGAGGGAGGTACCAGCTCATATGTGTTGTCCTCGTGATTTGATCGAGGTTCGAAATTTGAGTTCCGTCTCCAACAGCCCACGTGTTGCTTCTAGTGTGACGTTAATAGAACCAATCAATCAATCAATGATTTTGCATTTTCTGGAATTTTTTCTTCAATATTGCATTGAAACATCGGCTGTCCGTGGTTTCCTAGTGTTCATTGTCGCAGACAGTCATGGGTTCGAGTCCTGATGCCAGTAAAGATCCGTCGAGTAGCAGGCTGATGCACATTAAATCTGTAGGGGCTGAAAATCCTCCCATGGGCTAGGTGTGGAAGTTTGCAGACGGAGGTGCCAGCTCAGGTGTCGTCCTCGTCACTTGACCGAAGCTCAAAATTACGTGGTCCGTCGCCAATACCCTCGTGTTGTTTCTCAGTGCGACATTAAAAAAAAACAATTAATGAATCAAAAAATAAAACATCCAGCAAATCCACTAACTGTTTCCGCGACATCGAAGTTGGAAAATCAATGCGTTTTAAATCAGAAAATGTTTCTCTTAAATTAGAGTGAATAATTTTCTGATGATCGACACTAACATGTGCATCGGTATCAGTCACTTCACATTTTTGATGCCAATGAAATTTTTTGTTCCAAACGTTTTCTTGACAAAGTTGATACATTTAACTAAACCAAATACTTTTGCTTTTGACAACGACATAGAGTTGCACTTGTTCCTCGAAATTGTTTATTTAATAAATTTAGTTTTTCAATGATACCGGCTAAGTAACTCATACAAACTTTACCGTAAACGTAAGCTTAATTTCAGGTTTGTCACCTAACAAATCGCTACGAGAATCAGATAATTCCATAACTTATTTTAAGCACAGAGAGT
This sequence comes from Nephila pilipes, assembly GCA_019974015.1. NCBI lineage: Eukaryota > Metazoa > Arthropoda > Arachnida > Araneae > Nephilidae > Nephila > Nephila pilipes. The sequence continues at coordinate 88,638 of BMAW01129524.1, read as the reverse complement.
GAAATAAAAAGTTTCTCGTATATAGTCCGCAATTTGTTCAACACAACATTGCTCGATCTGATATTTTGCATTGATGTATTTTATTTAAAACAAGCGAAATATTTTTAGCTGCTTAGTTTTCTCTGTGATTAAACAACAATGCACAAGAAGCATGTTTGGATTCTCATCTTTTATCAATTTCAAGCAATCATGCCCGTCAGTTTATGAGTTCCATATGCAACATGTGATATTTGATTGTTATGTTACTTTTTTCTAAACAGTTTTTTAAATTCTTATTACGCATATCTTAGGAGGTAGTGGTGTTCTCTGAGAGCTTATTGAATAACATATCTTCAGCAAAATTACCTTTATTAATAAACCAGTATGTTCTCATGTCATTAAAAATTAAGAGATATAGATAAAAAAAAAATTAAATAGTTCTATACAAAGTTTTGTAAAAAAACAGATTTAGTTACCCAAGGTGCGCATTTTTTTTTTATAATTATTATTAAATTATTCGATTAAATATAAGAATTGTAATCTAAATAAAACAATAGCGTTTTGGGTGAATAAAAAAATGGCTGCTTCACAGTTGTCTTAAAATTCTGAATAATGTTATTTATTTTTAGTCATAACTCGATTCCAGTTTATACATGATTTGATGTAATACTAAAATCGACAAGTAAATAAAATACTTAATTTTTACATTTGTTTTACTTCCATCGAATAAAAAAAAATTGGGAGAAATTTATTACGACATATTTTTGAAAATTGAGCTCATTAGCGGTGAAAGCAGGTATAAGACATACATTGAGTGTATTTTAATTCCATCGAATAAGAAATTAGGGAAAAATTTATTATGACGTATTTTTGAAAATTAAGTTCGTTACTGGTGAAAGCAGACTTCAAAAATATACGCAAAAATATAAATTTTTGAAAAGTGGTTAGATACGACACTTTTGGGTTAACTAAAACAATAGCCCCTTGGGTGGCTAATTAAAAACTATAAATAAAGTGTGAACATTTTACCTTCTTAGCCATTTTGTCTATCGAATCCGAATTAGCCAAAAAATTGCATGCTAACGATAGATGAACGCATTTACAATAAAACATTAAGGAAAATGAAACAAAAATCATATATTGTAAACTTTTTTTCTTCTGAAACGCACAACCATATCGTAAATTATAAATATATGAAGTATTTATATTTGTTATTTAATTTGTAAATGACTTTATATGAGAATGAAATGAACTATGTTAGAATAAAATTTATTCATCATTTACCTGTACTCCTTGCTATATTAATCTGTGTTATATTATAAACGACAAATATAATTAAATTATTATATCATAATACGAAATCTGCTTAAAAGTCCAGCAGGCCGGGCTCCGATTTTGTTACAGAGTCGATGATGCCAATCTCTGAAACTAAAATTTTGTGAAATCGCATTCCCTTCCCCCACTTCACGCAAATTCTTATTTTGTATTCCAGTTAAACACATGTGAGATTCTCCAACGGATTCAATAGTTATACCTTTCTGAACCTTTTAAATAATAAATGTTTTATTTTATGAATATGTACAGAAAAAAAATTAAATTAAATTAAAGCAAACGATAAAAAACATAAATTGTTCTAAATAAAGTTTGGAAAAGAACAGGTTTACCCATCCAAGATGCACTTTTTTTATAATTATAATTAAATTACTCAATTAAATATAAGAATTAAAGTAAACGGTGAAATATCGAGAAATGGACAAGAGTAAACTTTTCGTCCATTTTGATTTCGTGCTCGTAATATTAATCGATAGAAATTCTGCTCTCGCTCTCAAATTTATACAATTTAATTTGTTTGAACGCTATAAAGGGCACCCGAAAGAGCAAAAAATTAAGTCTTCTGTGGAATTACCTTTTTCTCCAATTTTTAAAAATATGTTAAATCCTATTTTAATGATTCGTTTGTGAGTTTTTGCGATCTTTAAAAAGTAATTAAAAAGTTTTTTAAAAAAAAATTAGAGGGAAAAAATAATTCCACAGAAGCCTTCATTGTGTTTTGCTCTTTCAGATACACTTTACTGCATCCAGTTAGATTAAATAGTAAAGATGTGGGAACGAAAGCAGAACTTCTATAGCATTAACATAACGTCTACGAAATCAAAATGGCTGGTAGTATGGGATCCTTAAGTAGAACTGAAATACAGGGTTATTCAAAATGAATAATCCTATTTCATAATTCTCTTTTTTCTAGAATAAACGATGCGGAATAAGTAATACATGAATACACATTGAAATTTTATATTACGAACAATAGACGACGCTCGTACGTTATACGTGAAACTTCCGCGAAAGCTGTTCTAGAAGCTTTTTCAGCGGCAGAAATGTTAATGACGTCCGAGGAGCAGAAAGAGTTTTGTGTGCTGTCGTTTGAACGATGTGGATTTGTTATCACCGTTCAACGTGAATTTCGTAAAAAATACCTAATTAATCCACATACAGCTCAGAGTGCTCGAAAGTGGCATCATCAGTCTTTGTGTAGGGAAAAGTAGAGGACGACTCCTGCGGAAAATGTTGTAAGAGTGATGGATACTTTTCTACGAAGCCCAACGAAATCGACTGTCGAGAGCTGAGCTTTCCTTAGCCTACTGTTCAAAGAAAGTTAAGGCAAAATTTATACAAGCCGTTCAATCCTAGCAAGCATCGACACCTAGTGATCACGAACATTGATTGAATTTTTATCTCTACGTGCTGGAAGCTATACTGACGTGTTTGGTAAGTATTTACGAACCGTCTACGTGTAACTAAAGGAAGTTATATCGAGCCCTTGTAAACACAACTCTCCTATTTTCCAGTTGAATTCATGTATTACTTATCATTCTGCGTCGTTTACTTAAGAAAATATAACGTTTTTGAAATCTGATGATTCGTTTTGAATAACCTTGAATTCAAGGAACGAGATAGATTTTTTTTAAGCGACACACAATTTAGGTAACTGGGATCTTAAAATATTTTCAATTTCTCGGATTTTATTGTTAAAAAAATTAGAGGGTACATCGTTGATTTTTATAAGAATGTTATGAATAGAACGCTAGAAAATAGAATTTTGATATTGTAAACAAACGCACCTTGAAGAAAATATCTTCATCAGCATTTTTTATTTTTTTCAAAATGGAATTTTTAGGTATTTCGAACACTTTCCTCAAGTTCTAATTTATTCATAGTTCTTATATTTTCCACAAAATGAAAAAGAGGTAATTTTCTATTCATGGCACGAATACAGTGAACGAATATCTAAAAATTTGAAAGGAATGACATAAAACACGCCGCGGACTAGAGGTCGCCAGTTTTCGTTGAATCGCTTGATTGAGGTTTGAGCCTTGTTGTTTTTAAAGACCTGCCGTGTAGCTGGGACTTGAAGCACGTTAAATCTGTCGAGGTTTTAAGTCCTCCCGGGCGTGAAAATTAGGAGAAGGGTGCCAACTCAGGTGTCGTCCTTGTCACTTGATCGAGGTTTAAATCGAAATTGCCAATAGCCATCGTGTTGCTTTTCGTTCAACGTTAATGAAACCAATCAATCAATCAGTACTGGAGGAGAGGATATTAGCTGTGAGGAGCAACCCTTAATTGGGGGGTAAATAAAGATAGTTTGGATAAAATTATTTTAATTAATTGGTCTGTGCTTGAGAAAAAGCTGAAATTTAGACCTTGTGATTAAATTTAAGATGGCAGACGAGACGATAATAGGATGGAGTCATAAATTTTATTCTGTAAAAGAACTCAGGACAAAAGTGATAGGATAACCTAGATCCTTCTATCTACCACGAGTTCGCAAATATATGAGACTTGTTTGTTTCAAGTAATATCTAAGTTCATACTCTGTACATTAGCAACATCTTTATATCATTCCGTACAAAATGATGTCCAAAATGAGCCCCAGTCGAGTGACGAAGATGACACCCCAGCCAAAAATCCCCAGGTCATAAACTATGCCTTTATAGTCAAAATTTATGTTAATTAAAAAAAATTCCCATCTAAAGTATACTGTTACCTTAATGTGTGTTTTTTATTTTAAACTCAGTTGCAAAAGTAGGAAAATATCAAAACACTTGAATAAATTAACTGCTGGGCTATTGGTTGGCTGGGTAACTTTATTGGTGCACGAGCCATACTTATACAAACTACTCCGACAATTCATTAATTAAAAAAAAAAAACTCACACCTGAAATTTAGACAAAATTGTAGATGCAGAAATGGTAGAAAAAGGGGATGGAAGGACAAGGATAGCAGATGAAAACAGGGGGGCATTGCTTGGGCAATTCGTTGACGGGTCGTCGCAATTTAAGAGACGACACAATTACCATGGGAGAACAGAAGCACCATTAGAGGTTTATAAATATCATACTTATTAAAGCAGGCAAACCTCTGAAGGGAAATAAAAGTGTTTTCGTCTTTGAAAGTAAGGAGAATAATATAATTCATAATTAAGGAGGCGGTCATCGTCCCCCCCCCAAAATAGTGGTTCTCAATAATCTTTTTTCTTTACAGCTCTCTGCTCTCTTCTGCCTCTACCTGGCTCTGACCACTGTCCAGGCTGGCGAACTGCACCACGACCTTCTACACGGTGGTCACTCCTTAGGAATACACACTCTGGGAGGAGGATACGAAGGTGGACACGGCATCGGAGGAGACTACTCCCACGGTATAGGAGCCGAATATTCCCACGGTATTGGAAGCGACTACTCCCACGGTATTGGCGGAGAATATTCGCACGGAGGAGGGGAGCTGCTCCATGGAGCTCAGGGCCACCACAATCCAAAAGTAGTAGAAGTGGTCAAGCACGTACCCCACGTGGTCAAGGAGGTCAAGTACATCCCCCCACCCATTCCCGTTATTAAACACGTGACTTACTTCAAAAGCAGCAACGTAGGAGGACATGGAGGTGGTCATGGGGGATATGGAGGTGGTCATGGGGGACACTATGGAGGTGGTCATGGAGGTATCTCCCATGGCGTCCACGGACACTACGTCCACTTCGGCGGTCTGGGACATCATGGTGGTCACCACGGAGGTCATTATGGAGGTCACCACGGAGGTCACGGATATCCCATTCTCCATTTGGGAAACTTTGGGGGTGGACATCATCACGGTGGTCACCACGGTGGACATCATTACTAAATTAATAATTGCCAAATATCAAGAAAAGGCTTAAATTTTTGTTGGAAGTCCTCATATTGTAATTTGTTTTGAAAAATTTTTCCACGTTAATGTGTGATGATGTAGAAATGCATGAATCACACGCTGTTGTTATAATGTCATTCAATCCCTATGACGTCATAATTAGATGAAGGTTTTAGAAGCTTTCATGGTGAAAATTAGTTTACAGTTCCAATTGTTTTTTTTTTTTAATTATTATTATTATTAAATATTCTAAAATAGTTTCGATCTGTCTAAAAAAAAGTCAATGTTCGCAAAGTTGAGAAGTAGCTAAAATTTTTTCAATTTGGGAGTAGGCGGAAAAGAAATCGCTTTTGAAAGTTGATACCAAAATTTGATCGAGCGATTCGATTCAATTAAATTATCTTTGGTCAATAAAGTTCTACGTATATTTTATACAACTGTGTAAACAAGAAAAAAGTATATAGTGTTTCGATATCCCACTAGTGATTTTTTTTTTCAACGATGTTATGATTCTTAAAAAATATTCGAGTTTTCGATAGTATTTTAAAAATTCATTTTAGAACACTGTTACTAGCAGTTTGGAATTTAGAATATGACGCTAAAATTTTAGTTCCGAAAAAAACAGTTCATCCTTTACATTTTCAAAATTCTTCTCATTCTACCATTAAATATTTCTTTATCCCTAAATACAACTTGGTGCTATTTCAGTATGCATGTTTCTAGTGTAATGAATGGGTTACGAAAACGGCGATTTCATACCTTGATAAAAAAGTTGGCATATTTTATAACAGCCGGAATCACAGTGTATATACATCTGAACTGTACAAACCCATAACCATACTTTTTGTATAAAACAACATAAATTAGAAAGAGCTTATCCATGTACATTATGTGTATATTTGTTGTAAAATGATGACGCAATAAAACATCTTTATTCTTGTATTTTGTAGTGTAAATTTGTTCTTGCTCGATATCATTGTATTATTTAAGTAAAGGTAACCATCGTCAAATAGAATGGTGGGCCTCTAGAACCCAAAATCAAAGGTATCAATTGCTTCGAAATTTTCATCTTGCATACTCGTAATTCGCAAAGAGCAATGTAGTTTGAAGAAAAATTTCTACTTCATAGGCAAATAATTATTGACAATATTTTTATCCATTCGACTGAGATAAATGACACTGTCTTTATTCTTCATTGTTCAATGGAGTAATTGATAACTCTCATGAGTAGTAAGCCGAGGTCTACGTGGGACGGAAGTGACGTCATACTCCTCATTTATGCGTTGCGCTTTATAAGGTTATCACGTGTATCTACTGCATCGGGGAGGGACCTCACTCGTTATGTTTGAGATTTTTATTTCTCGTTGTGTTTATATGCAAGTTTTATACTAGTTAAATTAAAGCGAATGAATATAATTGGAATAAATTAATTAAAAGTATTTTTACTCAAGATAAATTAAAAGTTTTTTTTTACACAAGTTAGATTGAATGTATTTTGAATAAATGATTTAGTAGTTCTTATTTTTACAAGCCAAGCTGTTGGATTGATATTATTATTCAATGTACTTTTTTCGTTTGAATTAACAGAATTAATGTATTTTAATCTGAATGAATTGGGAGATTTTTTTTTTTTTTTTTTTTTTTTTTGATTTATTCGCATAAGGTTTATAAATTGAATATTGGTTCCATACATTTTTTTCCCGTTTAAATGAACTGAATTAATATATTCTGAATCAAAATAAATGAAAGCCATTTTTTTTTTTCTTATTCTGTTACATGCATTTTTATTTTGCTTGTATATAAGTACCTGAACCTTCATTTCCATTTCACTGCATGGCTTTACTAGGTCACGCTCATATGCGAATACTTGAAAAGGATCAGCGAAGATTTCATCAAGAACACTTTTCATGTTTAACACAAACACGAAAAATTATAATTTGCCAAAATCCAACCAATGAGTGCAAGGGGGCTTTAGGAAATGATCAGCCTTAACGCTCCTCTTCAACATGTCCGTTAGAACATTTTTATAACAACTAAAGAAATACAAAGACAGATAATTAAATGATTAAACAACTGTTTTAATCACAATTCACAGTTTTTTACGGCTAAAATGGAATAAATTACCAACTTTTTTCCAAAAGTGTACGAAGACGGTGTAGCTTGATTCTTAAATTTTGCAACTTTTGGATTGTTGTTTGAAATCATAAATGAATAAATTATTAAAACTACAAAAATTGAAAAAAAAAAAAAAAAAAAAGGAATGATCAATTAAGCTTAATGTCTCCTGCAAATTTTATATTTCATTCTGATTTTCAATTCCCATTTAAGCGCTGAAAAAACACAAATGAAAGCTATTTACTATGTATATACAGCAATACCTTTTACGAGAGACATCTAAGAATAAAGGTATATTTAATGGACAATTCGGTTAATCCAAATCCCTTTGAATAGAGACCTGAATGAATTTACCTTTTATTAAGGGACACTGAAAAGAAGTTTCAAATATACGATACAGTGAGTGAGTGAATGTAAATTTTATTGGCGCAAGAGCCAGATATGGCCATGCTGTGCCAAACAAGATTAAACTGTGATCTAGACGTGAAGTTGGAAAAAAAGATAAAAAGTGGTTGACAAGAAGGAGGGTCGAAAATAGAGAAGGATCGCTAGGGTATCCCGGGAGAGCGTCACCCGTGTTTACCAAAGACGGTAAACTCCATGGGAAAGAAAAAGATCATTAGGGTGCCTCGGGGTCATGATGCCCGTAATCACCTGAAGAAGGCAAGTCCCTGAGGTCCCCTGATATAATCCCCAGGGGCAGGGTGAGAATCAGTAGGAAGCTTGGTAAGATGAATCAAAATAAAAGCATTTGTGGATCGCGAAATTTTGCTCAGGGCAAGTCCCTGAGGTCCCCTGATATAATCCCCAGGGGCAGGGTGCCCGGCTATACCCCCAGATGCTGGGTACCCATTTTAGTCGCCTCTTACGACATGCATGAGCTACAGTGGGACTATTCTGTCATTCCCTGTCACCACACGGGTCAAATATACGATACAAGTAAAGAAATTAAAAATAGAAATTCTATATATTATTATTGTTTTTGGTTCCAAAGGCCAAATTGTAATGAGGGAGAGATAATTTTGTGTCAAGGGAACAAAATAAAATGGAAAGTTAATTCATTTCTTTTGAAAACTCTTTTTCTGTAGGGAAAAGGGGAACAATACATTACGGAAAGACTTTTAACTTTTTTGATTGAGAGTTTTTCATTTTTGTTAACTACATATTCTAATGAATATTAACGAATATGTGTTACTTATTTATATGTCATACGAAATGTCTGATCCGATGGGTATTCATTGTAGGGTGTACATGTACTCTATAACAAAAAAAAAAAAAAAAAAAAAAAACCCCACGACGCACCAAGGAGTTGCCTGATTGTAATGAAATTTCGTACGTAAAAACATTTGGATCGCACATGCATTCGGAGCTACAGCGCATCGGAACTGCGCACTCAGCAGGAATATATAAGAAGCGATTCTCAATGCCTCGACACAAGATTCGAACTCATTACCAGCAACTGTCAAAGGTTGAAAGAGGTCGTGTTATTGTATTGAAAGAGGCATATTGTGCAAATCGGAGAATCACTCGTCCTATGGGTCGAAGCGATGCGACGATTAGAAGATGCTGGCAAGAATGGGTGGACAATGACAGATTTCAGCAGTAGCGGTCGACCTAGGGCCACAGCAGATTGGGAGGACAGAGTGATTGTCAGATCAGCTGTCACGGTGTCTGATTCATCGCTATCAACCATCAGACGTGTGACTCGCACACGAGTGTCTACCATGATTATTCACAGACGGCTGATAGAGCGAAATCTACGCTCGTGCAGACCGCTACGCCACATGCCACTCACGCCTGCACACTGTTGAGCAAGATTACAGTGTGCTTGGCTTAATGAGGTGGGAATGATGTAGACTGGGGACGTATAGTGTTCAACGACGAATTGTTCTTCCAATTAAGTCTTGACGATCATCGAAGACGTGTCTGGAGACACCCAGTCTGGGGTGCCATTTCCCTTGATAGCCGGACCCCATTGGTCGTCGTTACAGGTACACTTACAGCACAGCGGTACGTCGACGACATTCTGAGACCGGTTTTGCTACCGTTCCTTTTGCAGTACACTGACCTTATTTTTCAGCAAGTTAATTCCAGACCACATACGGCACATGTTGCTATGAACTGTCTTACAGCTTGTCGAACACTTTCTTGGCCAGCCAGATCTCTCTCCAATCGAGCATGTCTGGGATATGATGGGAAGGCGACTCCCTCTACCAGGGAATGTTGGGGACTTGCCCGAAAATTTGAGCAAATTTAGCAAGAAATGCAGCAGCAGACCGTCAGGGTGCTTTATCAGTCTTTGCCGCGTCGTGTGGCAGCTTGCATCCTGGCTAGAGGTTGGTCAACACCTTATTGAGCTCGTTTCTTTGTGACTATGTAACTCTGAAATAAATCAGTCAACTTTTCTGAAATTTTAATCATTTTTTATTCTGTACATAATTTTCCTATCCGCCAATTTTTGTCTCGATAGGACGACTCCTTCTTGGTGTATCGTTTTTTTTTGTTATAGAATGTATTTTTAAAACTTGTTACATTCTTATGTGTTTTGCGAATGTTATATTCCCATCCTGCATTATGAAAGACTCTTCTTCATGAAGTCGATTTCCCCCACTTGGTTGCTACTGAAACGCCCTTACATGATGAAAACTTTTTTGATTATTTTACTTTAAGTAAATTACTATGTTTCACTACTACCTCTACTGCGATACATTGATCTTAATATTACGTAATAAATGAACAGTTGTGTTCAAGAATTTAACAATACATCTAGTGGATATAATATGCATATTTGTAGGTGTTTCAAACTTTTTATAGAAAAAAAGATGATGTTCATTAAATTCAAGTTAAATTACCACTATTTTTACAAAAACATTTTATATAAATATGAGCTTCACTTTATTTTTAGTAACAACAATTTATTTACGCTTGTAAATTAAAACGCTACTCATGGGCGGCGTGAAATACGAAATGAAGCCAAGCTCTTTAACTGCATAAAATTCATAAACCGATAAATTTTCTTAAAAAGATTAGTGAATACCGAAATAATTACAAAAAAGGCGTTTGAATCTTTTTTTTTTTTTTTAAAAAAAAAGTTAATGTTCATTAAAATTAAGTTAAATTACCACTATTTTTACAAAAACATTTTATAAAAAATAAAAGCTTCACCTCGTAACAAGCGGTGTTTAAAACATTTTTCTGTTTCATTAGTATTTAAAAACCGCTGCTTACGGGCGGCGTGGAAAACGAAATGCAGCCGAATTTTTTAACTGTCTAAATTTCAAAAAACCAATACTTCCGATAATTTAATAAGAACAGTGAATAGCGAAATGATTACAAAAAAAAAAGGCAAAGATTAGGGCGTGTCCAGCCTGTGAGTATTGTTGCCACATTTTATCAACAACAATAGTTCCTTTGTTGGCTAAAAGATTCAATTTTCACAAAAGTTTTGCCATTCGAACGTCAAAATTTGTTGATACCCTTTATTTTGTAACGACGATAAAACCAATGACAAAGACTTGGTGCTAAAAGCATTGGCAATGGGTTACGTGTAGCTGTTAAGGTAATCCGTTACATTTTTTTTTTATGTTTTTTTTTTTTATTTTTATGAATTATATATCATAAGTTTGCAGATTGCCACAACTCACTATTGAGAGCGGTCATTGAAGAAATTGCCGAAAACTAGTTTCGGACAGAACACAGCGGAACACACCCAACGCCAATGCTGAAAGGTTCTTAAATAACCCAAAGTTTTATATCCGGCATTTCACACAACATTTTTCCTTGTGGTGCTCGATTTGACTTTAAAAAAGGAAATACATGGACACACAGTAAAAAAGGCATTATATTTCATTTGATGTAAAATAAGATTCAGAATCACAATTCATTTTTTCTTAAATTACATTTAAAATGAGCAGGCTTATATCAAGAGCAAGAACATGGTTGAGAGGAATATTTTCATTCCTTGCGATAGGTGTGATTGCTCTAGATCTCTGCATTTTAAATATTATTTTGAGTGATTGGAATGCAGTTTATACCACTGTAATATTCAACCTAGCTGTACAAATATAACGCAATAGAAATTATTTCCCAGGACTGACGGAACCGTTTTGATGAATGTGAAATGTCGTTGGAATCACGATCGACCTTGTACTGAAAGAGTGTAGTAATGGGAGAAATAAAGCGATGATTAAAAAACTTCTGACTCCAATAAACCCCTTACCATCACCCGCTGGAGTGCATTCATATGAGATGGATTTTGCGGAAAAAACTCTATGCTAATTATAATAAAACTGAGGTGTAGGAGAGACAACGAATAAAACGACATTTCACAAGCATGAATGTATGGTAAATATATATTTATAAAAATAATTGTGTCATGATTGTTTCAAACGTGCAGAAAACAAAGATTTAATGGGTTTGAGACGTGTAAAAAGTATGTGCGCACTGAAAAAAGTGGAAATTTTCAAGTGTATTGTAACTGTATCGGCCACACAATCACATAATTTCTCAAATACCAGCATGGGCAGACGTTGCACTTCCGGCTTATTTTATCATAAATAAAGAGGAGAAAAAAAACAGAAGAAATTGCGCAGAAGCATGACTCTGGAAACAGAAGGAAGCGTAACAGGATGAATAGAAAGGATATGAAAAATATGAATATATGTCTTTCTTTTCATTTATCTATTTTTTGAGGAGTTTCTTTGGCTTTAGTAACATATTTATAATAATAAAATTTTCATTTTAAAAATAGTGGTGGCAACTCGCAAAAATTAAATGCTCGATGAAGGTCTTGAGGTGTATTCTGTAATCAATTAATCTTTATAATTATAATTAAAATAACGTATTATCATCCAAAACATTCGTGTATAGAATATTTCAGCTCAATTGAGCGCTTTAAAATGTGAGAAAAAAAAGCTTTTAAGGATTTGACTCAGACACAGTTAAAATGTCAGCTAAAGAAAATCCATTAAAATAAAGAGCGAGAAGATAAATTAAATAAAAGAGAGTTTTTCAAAAACAGATAACATCGTGGTCTCTTTTACCACTTTGGTTGTTACAGGTAAACATTAATTCACACACTTGTCAAACAATATTTAAAAAAAAAAAATTTCTATGCATTTAAAAACTCAAAAACATAATAAAAGTCATGAAATTTCATTGGCTTTTTTTTTTTTTTTAAAGAATAATCACTTCTCAAAACAGTTTTGCCGTGAAAACTACTTTGTTGACAGCTCCGGTAGTTCTCTAGTGTTAATGAATATGTATCATTATAACATAAGAGAAATTAGTAAAATATTTTAGAAATTTCGTTCGTTGAGTACGATGGTATAAATCTGTGATTTTTATCATCATATTAATCGTTTGTTTGAAAATTAATTTCTCATGTCTGAAAAAACATTCAATTGCGCCCATTGAAAATCTCTATAACAGTTTTGATTATTATAGTTATTTATATTTAGTTTTTTTTTTTATCATAGTTATTTTATGTCATACATCATTAATAACTGTTTCTGTCGCAAGAGGCGCAGTAATCGTATAGCAAACGATGCATATCTCAGCCCTTCAGATAACAAAATCTGTTACAATCTTTCTTAAAACTCGAAATCACATCTATAACCAATCACCGATTCTTATTGATGCATACTTTGTACATGGCTGAATGTGAACTTATTTATTTACTTGTGTATTGATTTTTCATATCACCCTCATAAGTGAAGAGTAGTGACTGTGTTATGCTGTCGAGTTTCGTCACGGAATATCTCTTTGTCGCCAGATGTCGCTAACTTACAACTGCCATCAGACGTACTTAAAAAAATTCCCTATCGCGTAATTAGTTTAAAATAGCTTGTCGCAACTAATATGCTCAGAGAGAGATAGCTTCGCCCCTAGCCGTTTTCCCATGATTTTTCGTAAACAAGAATATCATAAGCCAAAACGACTGGTACTGCTTTAATAGAAAAAAAAAAGTCAGATGGACTTAAAATATACCTGAAAATTGTAAACATTCTGAAAGAGTGAAATCGCAATATGCTCAGACTTGAAAATTTTCCTGCAAATGTAATTTAGATATACAAAAGTATCGGAAAAAGTAAAATTGTTACAAATTTACTTAAGAAAAACCCGTATCCTTGCAACAAGAATTTTTGCATCCATTTTCGGAAAATTGATTTATATTTTACTCACAGATGACTCCATAATACCAATTCTCATTCTGAGCATTGCAACCAAGAGCTGAAGCAAATATTAAATGGGAATCGTGTCTAAATATACATTTGGAATTTCCAAAACAGAAATTCAGCTTTTTTTCCAAAATTAAAACTGCACTGCTACAGTCATGATTAATACAGAGATATTCGATTCTCTTTTCAATCCACACATCCCTTACAGAGGGAAAAATGTCATAAATATCACAGCGAGGTACATAAATTACTACACAGTATTGGGATTAAAATGAACTTTAAAAATACATTTCAGAAATCTTGCAATCAGATTAAATCGACAGCAGAGTAAATTACGCAGTAGTCTTGGACATCAACATAGCAGCGAAGGGCGGGAGATTATATTCAACCTACAACAACAGGAGTAAACACGGTATCTAATTTATAGGTTGACAGGCTTTACTGGAGCTCCTGAGCCAACGACTCTAAATCTCCATATCAGAGCAGGTTGGGATGCTTGACTTTGGCTTTTTCCAGCCCAGAACTGCATAAAAGATATTCTGGATGGCTTTATAGTGTAGAATTAATTTATCAGAGTGATTTAAAATTTAAAAGGATGAAAAAATTAAGTGAAAGAGAGTTTTTAAAGTATTGGATTTAACCTTTATTTATTTATTTCCTTTTCGGAGAAAGGATAGGTGAAGGTGAGGGGGTGAAAGCAGTTGACCAATGGGGTTGCTGCTTGTATGTTAGTGTGTGTTTTCAGAGTGAGAAGATATCCTGGTTTGTATGAGAGTTGTGATTGGTCGGTTTGGTGTGAGGTGGGTAATTCAGAATGGGAATATTTTTATTTTAAAAGATTTTGAGAAATTAAAGTGAATTTAATTAGAATCGAGTAAAACATTTTTGGGTCTTCTAATAGCTGGGTCAGGGGTCATAGTTTGAGATGTTTGTAAGTGTGTTGTTATTTATGTTCATGAGATTATTAAAGGATGTTTTCTGTATGAACTTTTTTACCGTTGGGAAGTAATTGAGTTATAAATGTCTGTATTTCTCATGAACCATCTAGCATTTACAATTTGTCTAATAATGTTATTTTGTGCTCTTTCAAGTTTATTAAGGTGTGTGTTTGCAGCAAAACACCAAACGGCACAACTGTAGGTGAGAATAGGTCTGAGAATCAGAGCATAGATAAGCAACTTGTTTTTAATGCTTAATTTTGAATTCCGAGCGATTAGAGGGTAGACCGAACACGCGCATGCTCGGAATTCGTATCTAATTTATCTATCATATAAAGCGCTGGCACAAAGGCTCACACTTTTCGCGTAATGGAATAAACCCAAATATCATTAAAAATTACAACAAAAATATAATTATGGTTGCAAATAATATAGTGGTGTTCAATATGTTGATGATATCGATTCGAGATTGTGAAAAACTAATCATATGTCACGTGTCAATGAAAATACCTTTGTTATTTATATTCAATTGTACATTTTGAAAATAAACACAGCAGGAGAAGCAATACAGGATGAAGGAAAGAAAAGAGACATATTTTTTCCCAAGTTTTTAATTCTATTTGTTTTTTTCTCTGCCCAAAGTAGAAGGTCATTCATGGTCAATGAAGATCCTCAAGATGAAGGAGAATTGGATGGATCATTTCTGAAATGGTTGAAATATCCATCAAAACCTACCTACAATCGCCTCCTGATATTAACAATCCGCCCCTAACCTCTCCTTTGGAGATGATAGACATCATTCACAAACTAAATATTAAAAAAGCTCCTGGGTCGGATAAAATTAGAAATGTTGCTATTAAATCCTTTCCCATCAATGTAATCACAACTAAAATATACAATAAAAGCCTATCCAAGAACTATTTTCCTGGAAGCACGCTTAATTACTATGATACCAATTCAATATGATACTTTCTCTCGGAGTCCCATGAGATATTGAAGTGGAAAAATATGAGTTGGGCTTCAAGGATTGAGACAGGTCCGTTACGGAATATAATAGCTTTTGTTTCTTTGGTGTTTACACATACTGTCCACAAGGTCATCCATTTAAGAATTTTGTTGGCCCTATCGATTTTTCCTCTTTCGACCGACGTTCAACTACTAAAGGATCTTCATTTCACTCCAAAATCTGGTTACTCCATGAACAATAAAAATAACATAAAAACAATTAATCTTTCGACAAAAGGTACGTGGGTACTGTAGCTGCGCTATCTACAAATCCCATTGGCATGTAAGATCTTGAGGTGTAAGCCCGTATTGGCACTCTGCTGAGTGAACGCCAATTCGCAATACTCAAAATTGTGCTAAGAGGTGATATTAAGCTACATGTTCACCCAAGTTTCTCTTCATCTGCAAAACACTTTTATTTCAAGATTTTAATCTAAAAATTTTTAGCGCGTTAGATGAGATTGTCCATCATTGTTTTTTTTTTTGACACTACAGTTGAAAAATATTCCGTTTTACATTTGTTTTGGTCATGGAAAACAGTTAAATATATGTAACTAAGTTCCAAGTAGCTCTCGAATTCCCCTGTTAGACAAACCTCGTCGCTTCTCTTCCGTTTGTTTCAAAACGAGAGGGAATATACTATGAAAAACCATGTCGATAACGCTGATAATAACTACCTAAATTTCCATAAACAGCTGGATATCGATCACATCGTCCAAATGATGGAATTGGCTCAGATGCGCCTCTCCGTCTCGCAAATGTCGTGGACCTGTCTGTTTAAACAATTTATTTTCCTCCATAACCCTGCAAGATTGACGCCTGCAGACAGCCTCAACTTTGCAAACTGTGCAGCCCCTAGAACAGACACCCATGATGGAGGACGAACCGCTCCAATAATCAAAAGCAGAATTCCACCTTACAAGAATCGTTCTTCCGAGAAAAGGATGACTTTAAATCCCATGATCTTGAAAGAGCCCTTCTTCGCATGAGAAGCATCCGAAGAGGGTTTCCACGAAATCATTCAAAATAGAAGAGTTTGCTTATACCTTTAAAATAAGATCTAAAGTATAAAACAGTATTACCTTTTTTAAGATAGTGGTGTGTTAAAGTCCATGCTTTACCACTTATAATTTGAAATATTAATACATTCACATATCTTGTCATTTCTCACTTTTATAGGTTTTTCTAAAAAGAAATTCAACTAGTTTTTCGTTTCCTAATAAACCAAGATATATATATATATATATATAAACTATAAAAGTTATGAACGCTGTTTTCATTTGGAATATCTTCATTGTTTTTTCAGCAGAACAAAGTAAAAGTGGAAAAATATCATTTATAAATTCAATCTCCTTCATGACTAGCTCCACCTCAATTTTATATGGGTGTTAGGAGACGTGAAAACAATATAAATAATAATAATAAAATAAAAATCGCTGTGGTTGATGGGCACTCAGGAACTGCCGATGATAGCTCCTTTGTTACCAGGTGCATAGTACATTGTTGTTACTGCGAGAAAAATGATTTTTTTTTTAAAAAAAATGAAATATTGATTGTGGGAATTTTAGGATTTATTACTTGATAGTGTTCCCGTGGTTTTTGATTTGACTTTTGATGAGGGCTGCTATTAATTTGTCACAACAGCACTTGCGTAATCAAGAATTTTGAAGTCTCAGCCAGCATCAGAAGTGCTTCTTGGTTACACTTAATCTATGGTATATTTTATTCGTTTATGAAACATTTAAATTCAACTATTGTATTTTTATGCCATTACCGGACAGGGATGAGAGAATTGAACTGAAAAGAGTGAAAGGAGAAAGGACACAAATTTTTTTCAGTTGCTGTAATCCCTACTCGTACAATTCTCAATTTTCACACTTTGTCAACGTATTTGTCGTTACTGTTATTCATTGAATACATGAAGGCTAAAATAAGTTTTAATTCCACTGGACAATATTTTCTCAAAAAATTTCCACTTTATTGTATCCTGTACCCTTTTTAAGCGCATGATTAATTCCAAACTGTCGTTCCCACTAGTGACCGATTCATTAGCGTTGTTTCAATATCTCATCCTAACACAAATAGCCATCGTAAAATGTATAAGATGCAGTCAATACATATAAGCAAAACTACATAAATTGTTATTCATTTTTTCTCACAGAAACACAATTACTACAGTAAATGTAAAAAGTTCCGTGGAAATTTTTATAACAGGTAAGAAAAATTGGAATAATTTTCATGCAGATGGGTTTCTTTCCCTAATTTGTATAATTTTACTTGTTTGATGGTAACTATCGTCGGTAGCATATTACGATCGCTGCGCCTCTGGTGTGGAAGAAATTCGCAACTTATGTCCTCATATGACAAATGTATATAGACAGCAATACCTACCGTCAGGAGCAAAAAAGGAATATGAAACTCATATGAAAAGGAATATTTTTCTTTATATTTTATCTCTATCATTTCTGAAATATTTTTTTTTCAACGGACAAAATTCTTTTCTTCCAAACATCCCCGAATATCACTACTGTCCGGTGTGTACGAGTAAAATCAGTAGCAACTCGGAGGACAGCAACAAATGATGATTTATTCGTAAATCGCGGGATGGTAGACAAGAGCGTCGAGGCTAGACGTTTCGTAAATAACTTCTGTTCTGGTTGCATTTTGACAAATTATCGTTTTCAATGTCTGTTTTTAACAAATGAAACCGTTTTTGATGAAATTATCGCTCATCATTTTTTACTTCACGAAATGCAAATATTTATTTGCAATACGTGTATAATATTGAACCTTTCATACAGTATTAATCAAAATTTAAAAATAAACAATGACAGTACTATTTTTAAAATTTAAACCACAACAAAGTTTGTATGAACATGGCAACTTTTACTGTACTGTAAAAAAAATCGCTCAGAAAGTGTCAAAAACTTACCAATTTGGTGTTCATTTTTCCAATTTTGAATTTTTGTCTACCTCCCTTGAGCTTCGCCCCTCCCTCTCATTTACATTTTTTTTTGTCTGAAAGTTTTTTAACTTTTAAATTTCGCGATCGTACATTTCGTTTTGAGAATCCGTTCGGGTCCACATTCTAGGAAACTGTGACGTAAATATAACGCAAAAAACTATTAGACCTTTACGTAAAAAAGTGAATTGGTATGATGTGTTGTTCTATTGTTACATCATTTCAAAACATATATTGAGCTCTTTTGTCTTGTTTAGGAAGTTACGCACCACTAGAAAATAGTCAAAAGGTTTCCGTTGTATAAAAAAAAAATTCCTCGCCATTTGGCGTTGTGTTGGCGTAGGGTGTAAAGCTGTGTAGTGCCCGAATCTTCGTATTCGGCAATATTAAGAAACCTCTCTCTTGTGGAGAGTGGCAAGAGAACTCCTAACGTGTCCGTATGCTCAGTAAATTCAAAAAAAAAAAAAAAAAAAAAAGAATATAGCATAAAAAAATTAAATTAACGCCATTTGGGCGTTTTCGTCATACTCCCTTTGCCAATGCTTTTGTCTTCGGCGCGCATTTCTTTTTCATCTCTGTGTAGGAAGTTAAAGAAACCCTGTAGATGTCAAGATTTTGAGTCAAAACATGGATTTTGAATGAATGGGACAAGAGTCTCATTACTATTCAAAGAGGTGAATAACACATTGATGAATATTCCAGTTTTAGTCGATCGTTTTCAGAATCTGAAAATCGAGACTTATTTTTTGAAAAATATGAAATTGAGCATCATTTAAATTATCCATTATCGCAAAGGAAACGCACATTTAACTCTCGTAGAGTTCATTAGCATACTTCGTGAAATTGAGGCAATGCTAAATTCCCTACCACTCACTCCTTTGACATCAAATTTCGATGATTTCGAAACAACCTCACATTTCTTAGTGGGAAGACCGTCCATAGTTGAACCGCAAGTAACTAATATAATCTAGAATATCAATTAGGTTGAAAGAGAATAGGTTATCAAGATGGGAAAGAGTAAATAAATTTACCCAACACATTTATAAACTGTGGAAGAGTGATTACTAAAATTAATTTGCAAGAACTTCACAAGTGGAAATTTAACAAAAATAATGTTTATTTTGGATACTTAGCATTGATTAAAAACGAAAATCTTCCCAGTCGAAATGGAGTACGGGTAGCATAACAGAAGTGTTTTCCAGCACAGATGGTAAAGTCTGAGATGTGAACCTGCGTAATCCAAACGGAAATATATTGAATAAGGAACTTTTGTACATCACCTGTAGGAAATTTTGAAATTAGTAATTATTGTTTGTGTTTTATTCAACATTAATCATATTTAAGTATTGCGAAATGTGTTGTGCATTTTGTATTTAAGTACTGTAAACCTATTATGCGAGTGTTTGTGTTGAAATTTCATTTCAATGGTTACGACCCCCTGTGCAGATGGCGCTAGTAGTCATATTTTTTGCTTACCACTAGTATCATTAATCGTCAGCCAAGGAGCACGACGTACCAACCGTTGCTCAATTAAATATTAATTTTCAGTATACAGTCCACAGATCTTTGTTTGATTAGATAAGTTTCAAATAAATCAAAGTCTATTCATAAATCTTTCATTACAATCGTAAAAAAAATGCCTTTGCATAGAGTGGTGGGGACTAACTGCATTCCAAACTACTGAATTTATACTGCAATTAGAAATTATGGCAAGGCCTGATGGTCGAATTATGGGAGAGAAGCACCGGTCAAAAGGATGAAAATAAAAATAAAAATTGACAATATATTACTAAGATGAAGATTGACATTTGGTACAACGAGTAACTTATTGAAACGCTTAAATGTCATATAAACATTTTTATAAAAAACGACATATTTTGGAATGTTTAGCAAAAATATTTAGCACCACTTTTTTAAAATAATATTAGGATATAAATAAATTGAAAATTTTTTTTTAAGTTGACTGAAGTGCTTATACATTACTACTGCAAAATAACGTTCTTCTCGAAGGAGAGAGGAGCGAAGAATTTTTCTTTAAAATTATGACCAGGAAAGTATCATATTGCATGTGTGTAACGTTATTGATATTCTTGTTGATACTGCTATTGGTTGCCCTTTTTGAATTAGAATGAATGGCAAAAATTTAAATTTTTATTGGAAATGTAGAAGGAAAGATGAGAAAAAGTTGACGTTAGTGAGGTGTATTTTTGCAATTCTTAGGAGTTTCAGTGGTAGGCTGCGCCATCTGTTGAGAAGAAGTTAATGCTTGAGCGAAAGTGAAATTTTCTCTGATGGTTTTTTTCCGTGGAATATTATTGTGTTTTGGTGGTTTAGGGAAGAGTTTGCAACTTTTGTAGGAGGCAGAATGCCCTTTTTCGTTACAGTTAATTTCTTGGATTTTGTTTTGAATTTGACAATCGCGAGCGGGGTGTGCACCGGGACATTTGATAAATCTCGGATGCATATGGCAGTTTTGTGCGCTGTTTAAATTTATTGCAATTAGAACATTGAGTGGTGGTATTATTTTTGTAGTTATATATTGTAATTGACATACAGCAAATTTAAGTAAGATCAAAGATTTTTTTGATTTGTTTCGTTTCTTGGTAGTGTGACCATGTAGATCGGTAGGGAGAGCTTCGTTCGCCTGTTGGTTAACTTTTGAAGGGTTAAAGCCGAGTTCTTCATGAATATCTTTTACATCAGTATTTCTTGGTAGACCTTTTATAACTATTTTCAAAGCACGCGAGATTTTGGGTTCAATTACATAGTATTCGTAGGGTTTAGTAATTAGAACATTGTTTAGTAAACGATATTCTTCAAAGTTATTTGTGTACAATTTAATGTATTCACCGGAAAGGCGAGTACGTAAAATGGGAATTGCAGAAGCTAATTCTTTTAAGTGTTGTCTATCGTTTTGGCTTATTTTAAACATTACTGGGGGAGGGAGATTCTTATTTTTGTTGGTATTATTTTCTGAGTTAGATTGGGTTGAATTTTTAGAATTTTCATTAATCTCAATGGTAGAAAGTTTTTGGTATTTATTTTTGGTTTTAATTTCAATTTACGAGTTATTAGTTAACGTTAATTTCCTGGCAGTTTTTCTTTTGGTTGGTGTAATAAAACCGTCTTTTTTTTTTAATAAACTTCAGCCTAGATAAAATCAAAAAGTCATTCAAATTGTTCACCTCCATAGGACAAATTTTTATAGAAAGAAATATTGATATATGTCATAAATTACATAAATCATTTAATTTAATATTCTGCATATGCAGCATTTGGATTAATGTTCAACAGAAAAATAACCCTACACCTTCATTCCTCTTTGCTAGTTGGAATGCCAATGGTTTTAAAAAGGAAGTAAGTGAAGTAAATCATTTCATTGATGATCACAACCCAGAAATAATTGGAATCCAGGTGAGCCATTTCAATCCCTCTGATAACTTAAGAATCCCCAATTATATCACTCATAGATCAGACAGAACCACTCATCGTGACGTAGGTTCCCCAATTATCATAAAAATTAGCATCTCTCATCATGCAGTACTGAAAAGATCCCCTCATGATTCGTGTTACAACAAAAAATTCGTATAAAAAAATGTATTGGTGAACCGTATTATTTCAAAATTGTGTAAAAAAAGACCGTTTCAGAGTAGAGTTGAGAATTTTCTACCACGTAGCCTTTCTTTAAATATTTAAATTCTTAAATGGTTCGTATTAGATTTAATGGTTATAAAATTTAGATTGTGTGATTATTGAAATAATTTTTCATTATTATGATATTATTATAACATTTTTGTTATTTGCATAAATATTAAATGGATTTTTGGATATTTATTAAACTATTCTAATATTTCTCTACATTATTTTTGTTACATGACCAGACACACCGGACATCCTTTATTATACAGATCACGGTATTGCCGTCAATTGCTGTATTTCGAGGAGCTGTCTTGATTATGTTACACTTCTCGTCGCGATTCGGTTCAGTCGCGGGTTCGATCCTTGGCCGCCAAAAACCTGCCATGTAGCCGGGGCTGATGCACGTTAAATCTGTTCGGGGTCCAAAGTCCTCTCTTTGGCGTGGTATAGAAGTTATGAGAGGGGGTGCCAGCTCAGGTATCGTCCTCGTCACTTGACCGTGGTTCAAAATGACGAGGTCCGTCCCCAATAGCCCTCGTGTTGCTTCTAGTGCGACGTTAATAAAAAACTAAACTAAACTCGTCGCGATTCGGTAGCTCATTACATGTTCTATTAATGCTCTAATTTTTCCGTGCAGTCATAACATACCATCAATGTGCACGAAAAAAAATTAATCACAATTATTTTTGTTATTTCTCGATTAGTATAAATATCAGGATTATTTTTTGTACAATTTTCTGAATTTCAGTAACGAAAATGTTTTCAAATTTTAAAGCACAATTTACACAGAGAACGGCAGAAATAACTGCCCGATTTCACACTACACTCTTCCGGCGCTACTTGTCAGCCTTCAATCAGGAACTGGCTTTGAGTAGCAAATGTTTTGCCGGTTAGCATCGTGCTTTAGTGATAAAGGCATTCATGGCGACTCCGTAATCTCCCCATTTTCTCAAACTCACGCCCAGGATTTATTAGGAAATATTTCACCGTGTTACAGTTTCTTACATATTGATCAAAGTTCAGTATTTTGCATGTCTTGGAAATAAGTAGTTCAGGACCGGACGATAGAGAACGATAAGACAAAGAATCAACTTTTATTATTCTATCGTGGTTTTCCCCGCTAGAGGCGCTAAAATCGTATTTATTTCAAATGGAAACAAGATGGCGTTTTGAGGGAACGATATTTTTGTACGCTTTGCTGCAGTAAGGAAGACATGAAAAATTACTAAACAAAGAAAAGAGAAATTGAGCAATCAGAATCATTATTTGGGGGAATATATTCTAGAACAAGATAGAATAAGCTGAATTCTGCACATATCCAATGCTTGTGAAGCATTTTAATATCAATTCCACTTTTGAATAAAATTTCAATCCTAAGAAATTACACGCGATGCTTTAATAAATAAATATCCCACTGTATTTTTTTTCAATGAAAAAATTTCATGTTTGCTTTTACAAAACGAAATAAATTGTATCTAAGAAAATGCACGAAAAATTATCTTCTTTGATATTTAAAATATCATGGAAACATTAGTTTGTTCATAACTTTTATCCTTTCCTAGGGCATGTCATTGCAAACAGAAAACCAAAAGTCAAACAAATTAAAATTGTTACAAAATCTGATAAATTTCCTCGAATATCGAAAATTATTAAATATCAATTGAATAAAATAAATAACTAATGAAAATACACCATGATAATCAAAAGCAAAATATTACTACATTATTCTTCCAGAATTGGATAAACCAATTAAGACAATCAGCTAGTATGAAATTAATCCTTCTGCTTCTCGTACAATTATATTTTATTCATAAAGTCGCATGCAGAAATATAACATTAGCTTATTAAGCTCCTTTAATATATGAGTGCGAAATCTGTTTTACTTGCTTAACAGTTTCACACAATCACTAAGGGCCGCGGTAGCCTAGTGGTCAAGGTCGTGGACTAGCGGCCGGCGGTTTTCGCTCAGTCGCGGGTTCGATCCTTGGCCGCCAAAGACCCGCCGTGTTGCCGGGGCTGATGCACGTTAAATCTGTTCGGGGCCCATAGTCCTCCCATTGGCGTGGTGTGGATGTTAGGAGAGGGGGTACCAGCTCAGGTGTCGTCCTCGTCACTTGACCGTGGTTCAAAACTACGAGGTCCGTCGCCAATAGCCCTCGTGTTGCTTCTAGTCCGACGTTAATAAAAAACTAAAACTGAACTAAATTCACACAATCACTTATTTTGTAAGTCTTAGCTCGGTTACTTAAAATGATAAATTTATACTCCACAGAGTTCACGAAACTCAATTCACCTATAAATATTTTATAAATTGTATTATTTTATACTGATTACTCTGAAAGTATTGAAACTTTGGAATGTTTAGCAAAAATATTTAACACCACTTTTTTAAAATAATATTAAGATATACATAAATTGAAAATTTTAGATAATTAATAATGAGTTAATACGATTTTATATGAAATAACGTTCTTCTCGAAGGAGAGAGGAGCGAAAGAATTTTAAAATTATGACCAAGTGAGTACCATGTTGTGTAACGTTATTGATATTCTTGTGGATGTTCGATTCGTTTCCTTTGCAGCTTGGCCGGCATTTTATCTTTAGCCATTCCTCAAAATTATTTACCGAATGTTATATCAGGCTAACCAAATTCTGTTCTGCTGTCTCTTCGCAATGGATTTTATGCGAAAAACTATTTCCCTTTTTATGCTTGTCCCATAGCGACGAATTTATTCATTTCAATTTTTATTATTCATTTCATTGTCCGTTTTCTTTTGTAAAGAATTCCTTATGAGTAGACAAGAAAATATAATATCTTGAGCTAAATACACGCGTATTTCCCTAGATAGCCGCGTCATTTATATTTATTATTCACTTTTATAATGTCCAGGGTTTCATACAACTATTTTTTTAAACGTAAAGCTGGTTATGAAAGGAATGTCACAAAATCTGTGTTAGTTTGGGATCCCAGTATTTTAAACGTGTTACCTAGAACAGTTTTACCAGCGCAAAATAATAGAACATCATGTCTGAATTCAATTGTCGTCAGTATTTGCTCATCCTCAATTTTATGTGGCATATTAGGCATTGTAATGTGGTGCACTATAGACGTTCCGGGTCCACTAGCGCCACCAGCGGAAGCAGTCGAACTGTCAGTTTGAAGACAGGACGCGTCGCGAAAGACTTTTTTATTTTCGGACGCGTTGTTGTGACGAACCTTTCAGTTGATCTTTAAGGGGGGAAATGCATCCGAAAGAGCAAAAAATTATGAATGTTTCTGTGGAATTACTTTTTTCCTCCGATTCTTAAAAATATTTTAAAATATTCTTTAAAGACCGGAAAACTCACGAACGATTCATTAACATAGGGGTAAAAACATTTTTTAAAGTAGGAAGCAAAAAGTAATTCTGCAGATGTGTACGTTATTTTTTGCTCTACGTTATTGAATGCACTTGATTGCATTCAAATAGTAAAAATTTGAGAACGAAATTCCATAGGTTTAATATTAAGCTGTTGACGGGGGAGTCTTAAGAATCAAATCTATTCCTGAATATTGGGAAGAACAGTAAAAGCATTGGCTCAAGGAGTATCGCTTTGCTGTTATTGGTTGTTTTTTTTTTTTTTTAAAGCCGATTTTCATGTTCAGAAAAAGTGTCTATCATAATATCGCCACTCCCAACTTCGAGAGCGGTCAGAAATCATTGCCGAAATCAGAGTTTCGGACTGTACACAGCACGACACCCTAAGCCAACGCTACATTACAGAGAAGTAATTTTATTATATATAACAAGCAAATTGTAATTGTATTTCTAGTGGTGCGTTAAATTTTATTTAAAAAACAAAGATTTCAGTCTGTTTCTTTTTTTTTATTCTCTCACAATAGCACAAAGCGTGTCAGTTTCCTTTATAAAATACAATTTTGCATGCCGCGTTCAACGACTTTTATTTGAATAGCGTATCGTCGTGAAAAATAACACCGAGTGAAATTGCATGCATCTATTGATCTGTAAAATATATCAATCTCCTTTTTTTTTCTCTTTTCATAGTTTATATTTAGTTTCGTATCGACAACACAGGGAGTTACATAAGAGAGGACTACAAACTTATAGAAAGCAAAAGAAATGACGGGTAGAGGCGAAGTACAAGGGAGGTTGACACAAATTCAAAACTGAAAAAATTAGAAACAAAATGGTACGTTTTTGACACTTTTTCTGAACGAATTTGAACATGAAAGGGAAAGTTAATATGTCCACATCAGTTTTACCGTGGTGTTTGAGGTCTTCAATAGAATCGGTGGTTCAGTGTAACAAAATCCGTACAAACAGCGCCCTCTAACGGAGAAGTGGAGTTAACCAAGAGGCTTAAGTTTCAAAACTAGTAAAGAAATTTTTTTTTTGTTTCTTTTTTTAAAATTTTGATTATTACTGCATAAAAGGAACAGCATTATACATGAATTGCATAAAAATAGAAACATGTCAGGTAATCTAAAATAAACAATAATAATTTCATGAAAGAAAAAAAAATGGCTTGTTTTAAATAAATTCTAAAAGTGTCAAAATCCAACCATTGCTGTGGTGCTTTTTCTAAACAGTTAGCTCTTCTCTATCAGCCATTCCGCGATGCAGGTAAGTCATTGCATATTGACTTACCTGCAACCTATATTGAGCAAAGTTCCGTTAGAACATTTTTAACAGTTATAGAAACGAAAAGAAAGATAGTTGAATAAGACTTGATTTACATTCAACTGTTCTGCTTTTAATTCCTAACTTTAGCCGCTTGAAATGGTATAAAAATGTAATTTTTTTGGGGGGGGGGTGGCAAAAAGGCCCCGTGTAACACCATTTTGAAACTTCATAATTTTATGGTAGTTGTTTTGAAATAAAAAAAAAATTATTAAAACAACAACAACTGGAAAAAAAAAATCATGATCAATTTTACTAAGTGTGCATGCAAATTGTACATTTCAATTCTCGTTTAATCGCTGGAATATGTAATTCTTTAAATTAATTTACAAAAATGAAAGGCCAGATTGTCCGGTCGAAAACCTGATCGGAGAGAATGTTATATCTTGTATCAGAAGGTAGTTGTAAAGTATGTAGATGTAGTAACATTCATGTAATTGTAATTAATTTCCGTGCATCGGTCAATAAAAAAATTCCGAAAACCAGATTCAAATGAGCCCTGAACAAAATATTTATAACATTGAATAAATAGTATACTTTTCTAGTGGTGCTTAACTTGCTATTTGAAAAAAGATGTTTATAATATTTACATTTTGAAATTATTAACCACCTAAGGGGCTATTGACGTTAACGTTGATTTCTGCGAAAGCTCTTCTAGCTCGAAATCCTGTAAAATAAAAGTTCCTATGGGTGAAAATGCGGATTACATTCTTTTATGTTGTTTCCTGTATGCTGATAAGAATTTTGAGTAAAATTGGGCCAGTAGAAGTGTTACTATCATGAAAAAACAACTGGAGACACTAGTGACATCTAGAGGCAGTTAGAGTCTCTAATAAATGCTGGATGCTGTTCATTATTTGAGAGAACCCAGTTATATATATTATACGTGACCACTTCTCATAAATTTTAGTCTTTGCGTATATTTTTGATGTCTGCTTTCACCAGTAATGAACTTAATTTTCAAAAATACGTCATAAAAAATTTCTCCTGAATTTTTTATTGGATTGAAATAAAATATATGTAATATACGTCTGATACTTGCTTTCACCATTCAAAAAATCAATTTTAAAAAATATGTCTTAAAAAATTTCCCCTAATTCTTTTTATTCGATTGAAGTGAAACAAATATAAAAATTAAGTATTTTATTTACTTATCGATTTATGTATCACTTTAAATCATACGTAAACTGGAATCAAGAAATGACTGAAAATAAATTACATTATTCATAATATTAAGACAGCTGTGAGGCAGTCCCTTTCTTTTAGCCACCCAAGGGGCTATTCTTTCCTGTATATCATTTTTGGCGTACCAGATCCCTTTTCAATTTCTTATCGTTTGCTTCAATTTTAATTACATTTAGCTTAAATATATTCAGTTTAATAATTTATTGTTTTCTTTAATTTTAATTACGTGAAGCTGAAGTAAATTCTAATATCGGAAAAGTTTTACTATTGTCCATTGCTCGGTATTTCATTGTTTACTTTATTTCTTATAATAAATTGAGTAATTTAATAATAATTATTTTTTTAAAAAAAAGCGCATCTTCGGAGGCTAAACCTGTTCTTCGCAAAACTTTGCAGAGAACATTTTCAATTTTATTTTATAGAATGGGATTTTTACCGATAATATCGAAAAATTTAATATAAAAAAAGAGAAAAATTGGGGGGTGGGAATGCAAAGTATTTGGGGGGATATAAACACGTTCAGGCGAATAGGGCAGCAAAAGAAATAAATGTGCGGTGAATAATCAGATTCATATTTCATTCATAAGTGAAATATGAATCAGATTGAAGATGGCATTCCTATACAACGTTGGTAATTTTAGTATAAAATAAGATTTCAAATACAATAGTTCTTTTTCATTTCTTTTTTTGTAATTCAAATGCTTACATCTATTTGATGATTATAAGACTTTGCTGACATTGTTAAATAGACGTGAAAATAAAACACAACAAAATCTTAATCGTAAAAATGTATTTCACGATATAGAAATTTGGTAGAACAATATTTCATGAAAGAGACAAATTCGTTAAAAGTAATCATGTATATATATTTATTCTAAAGACTTTTTGAAAGAGAGAACTATAAACACATGTTGTTTCAGGTTATTTATTAATTGTGCGTACAAATATCATATTACTGACCAAAGACTGCGAGTTGATCTCTCCGCAGTCAATTAGAAACCTATGAGACAATGTACCACATGAAAGAATAGAATATATTTTAAAAACCGTTTGTTGAAGGTGAAAAAATAACAAAGAGCAAATGAACTGAGAAACTATTCAAGAACACAGCAAAAATCTCCAACACACAAACTGAGCAGACATGATAACTTCGTACCCTCTTCAAAGAGCTTGATAAAAATGGACAATAACATCAACGCATCAAGATCAAATTTCCTTCAACTCAATATAACTTTCACTTCACCTGCATTCTCATCATTTCATAAACAGCATACAAATTTAAAAGTTTAATAAGAATCCACTAACAGAGCATATGAATTTTAAAAAAGAAACAACGAGAAAGGCAGTCCCAAAAGTCCCTTGTGCACTAAAAATTAAAATTCTTTCAGCATTGAAAAGTTCCGAGTAAATTAAAAAAAAAAAAAAAAACAGTTTCGTTATTTGCCCGCAGATGGCGCTGTGATTTGTACCTATTTCATATGAAAATAAAACGTATCTGAATGAATGCTGTGCAATGGCATCTTCAGAATAAATGTGTTGGGATTTTGATTGCGAGTTCTGTTTTTGCTGTTTGCGATATTCCGTCCTCTATAGGCAACATTCGAGACTATTTACATATTTTCACAAAAAAAAATAATCCACGTTGTCCGAAACTTACTCTATGAGCTACTTAATTCGCTTCAAATTTATTCTAAATACTTCCGGATCTTTTGGTTCATTCAGTGCATAAGTTTGTGACAGTTTCAATAATTTATATTCAGAAGGGTATTTTTTTTTTTTTTTTTGTTAAGTCATCGTTTAAATTTCCCTTACTGTTACACTCTTTCAGTACAAGGTGAATCATTGTAACATTTCACATTGATCAAAACGTTTACATCAGAGCTTACCGCGCCATCTGTCGGTAAGAATTTCTATTATCTTTCAAACGAGGTTGAAAACTGCAGTGTCATCAGATTTCAAATGAGCTCTACAAGGGAAAAGGATCGAACGATTTCGGCTAGCAGAAAAGTGTCCAATAAGTTTTAGAATAATTTATAGGAAGGCGTGGGATGTGCTCAATGTGTGGAGTAGCATCGAAGGAACTGAAAACACAACGTGTTGCGGAATTTTGCAGTTCCGTGTTTTTGATTAAATCAGTCGAATATTCACGTTATAGGTATAACTACCAGGGAGTTCCGAGCTGTAATGCTGCAGTCTAAGCGAATCTTCCTCCAAATACAATGGCATGCGTAACTATTGATGCGCTGGCATTGTTCCATCAAGTGAATGATTCTATTTCAGTGGACATATATCCATCGATCGAACAAGACGAGTCAACAAATGCACGCAATTATTATTAGCCACCCAAGGCTAATATTAATCGTGCATAATCGTTCTATTATTTTAGTTGGATCACTTTTGGCATAGCAGATAACTTTTCAATTTTTTTTATCGTTTGCTTCAATTGTTATTACATTTAGCTTAAATATATTCAATTTAATAATTTATCGTTTCCTTTAATTCTAATATCGTAAGAGTTCACTATTGTCCATTTCTCGATATTTCATTGTTGACTTTAATTCTTGTATTTAATTGAGTAATTTAGTAATAATTATGAAAAAGCGCACCTTGGGTGGCTAAATCTGTTCTTTAATAAACTTTTTCGTTATTATTTCAATTATAAAATTTGTTTTTAGTGAGCCTCATGACTCACTAGAGATCTGTCTGAAACTCAATTTCTCGTATTCATGATCATGACGCCTTTCGCTCTTTAAAAATTTTCAGTCATAATTTTTCCGACCGACGAGATCCTCCTCGCCTTCTTTGGAGCAGATTCACCGGTATCAACCCATGATTTCGATTTTTGCTTCGTTTTTCGATGTATAACGACGAATCCATTCATCCAAGTTTCAGCCTGTTTACTGGAAACGAGGCAGTAGAAATTTTGGATGAACGGATCCAGAGCTCTTCGCGAGTTCGTCGATCTATAAATACCACTGCTTTGAATTCATAGTTTTCAAGCTGTAAATAACCCAAAATACTTTTAGTTGATTCTTAAGGAATATTACGGTAGTATAGATGTGAAATTAAATCATCAAAAGGATTAATACAACAGCAGTAAATCTTAATCCTTCAGAATCCAGTTAAATTCGGTTTTTGTAAAATTAAGGCCATTCTCAATGGATTTATTCATAATTTTTTTTTTCTTCCTTTCCTCCAAGGTTCAGTGATTGAAAAATAAGTTTGCAGATAGCCGAAGTAGCTTTGTTGTAGTTAGAGTAACATGTCTCGAAACTCTTAGCAAAGACTTGTGCAATGGAAACATCGAAACTACAGGGCCTCTCACAATGGCGAGACGTTGATAAGAAAAGTGAAGGTCTGGATCAGGTGCCATCCTCTTAACTTGAACGTGTTCCGAAATTATGAGGTGTACTGACAGTGTTTTAAAATAATACATATGCATTAAATGGACTTAGGAACCCAGGAAGAATAAATAGGCAGACACGTTCAACATACATAATGTTTTAGAAGATGATAACTTTCAAGCTTCCATTTTCGTAAAGGAGTTAATTTCATTGAATTAAATTTAAAGATAACAATTGTTCAAAAATGGCGTCTGTGCAAGAACGAATAATAATTATCGACTAATTAATGACGAGGAATTAATTTTGATTCAGTACGATTAATTTTGGCATTTTCTAGATACGAATATTTAGGATTAAATGATATGAAAAATTACGAAATCCTCTTTGTGAATAAGCTATGCCCCTAGGGTTACAAAGATCCCGAATTCTGGATAATATTCAACACGAACAATGTTCTGTTTGAAGAAAACGGACGATTATGTCCATGATTGTTGTACGTGTGGTCATTTATAATACCGCATAGCACCTTTGTTGAAATATTGTAATAAAATGAGACACATATATATAGTATGGGGAAATAACAGATAAAGTTAGTACTTCTTTAAGCTTGTGGAAGTGTGATGGACACTTTGATGTGCAACACGTCATTTTGGACGTAGTTGGAGAAGAGCGTCTGAAGGTTGATCACTGCCGCAAATCCGCACGAGTGTTCGTTGTGGGGGTGGGAGGGCCTCTCGAATGCCTCCCGAGGACATTTGCTTCTGCTGGGGTCAATAACTTTTTGGAGAGAGGCGTGCCCGTTCCTCCCTTCAATGAGACTCAGAGTGACGGTAGAGGAGAAAGGCCACCTGAGAACGTGGTCGTGCTGCCCTGCATGTAAGGTCCAGTACAACCCAACCATTTGCTCCTCCTCCGAGGCACTCGACACAGTGTTCCGGTGATCAGGGCGTCTGGTGAGCGAGAGAGCGAGACGCATGGCATATCCCTGGTTTTCGGAATAAAAAACAGGACTCTCCAGTCGATTCTTTTCTAGGGACTGGAGTAACTCTAGATTTGCTGTTACGTCCTTGACCGTCCACGAATACTTCGCGACCAAAATGCCTCCTTCCAGTCTCAGAGAGGCAACGGGTGGAGTGAGTTCTTGTAGAAAAACAGTGATAGCGAAACGAATGCCAGCTTCGTTCTCGCTCAAAGAATGGGATTTGTGCTGGGATCCTTCTTTCGTGTTGTGGGGAGATACTTCACTCGCTTCTTCAGTATAGGGGCGGGATTCTAGCGAAACTTCTGAGTAAGGAGACGACTCGGGTAACTTTATTCTTTCTTCCTGCGCGATGGAATGTGACCCTATCGGGGGGACTTCGGCGATGTATGGATTCGACCTGAAAAAGGTTCTTCCGTCCCTTTGTACAAATGAATTTGGTTTCAACTGAAAACCAGTAGTCGTTTGTTCAGCAAATGGGCGGGACCCAGTTGGTGTCCAGTTGTCTTTATGAGGGAAAGCTTGGGAATCGATCAAAACGCGGGATCTTTCTTCGTATGGAAGGGGTCCATGGCTGGTGTCTTTCCTTTCCGAAAAGAGGTGTGATCTTTTTAAAAGAGTGTCATGGGCCACCATATGCCCCTCCCCGCAGCTCCATTCTGATAACTCCCTGTCCGGCTTCTGAAAAGCGATATCAGGACAACCTCTACCAGGATGGGTGGTACGTTGAATGGCAGGACTGCCTCCTGGTGGAATCACTTCGAGTCTGTAGGCGTGGTTAAACGGCCATCGCAACTCGTCGTCATAGGCCCCCTTTGTCAATACGGCGTAAAGTCCAACGAAGCCCTGCCCCTTCTCCGGATAAAGGCGGAGCATCATACGATACCCATTGTTGGAGAGATAGAATTTGTCGCTGTCCAGAAAGGCGAGTCGCCCTTCCCTCACTTGCCGAATCTTGTCCTGTAAATCCGGCACTAGCCACTCGAATCGAGCTGACAGGTGATTTTCTTCAATGGTCAAAGAGGCGAAACGAGGTGGGCGGAGCTCTTCAAGAAAAAGGACCGCCTTCAGAAGGATGGCTCCGTAGCGGATGAACTTCCTGTAAAAGAATTTGTTAAAGTAATAATTCATAGCAAATTCAACTGTTACACAATACCGGAGGTCTAAAATTCAAAAGCTCAAAATGCATTGATTTTGTTGAAAATATTTGGAAATTTTTTGGTTCAGTAACATATTTGAGCATTTTTCGAAAAGATAAATTATTTCGATTAAGTAGAAATGAATGTTGGTGAAAATAAGAAAGCAAGATAATTTGAAGTGGGATATAACACTAATTTAGAGTTTAATTATATTAAAGCAGAATGTTATTTAATTACGGGGATAGATGTTACAAAATTAGAAAACGAAACTGATCACCGGCGAATGACACAAGCATAGTTCGTTTTCTGTCAAAAATTAAAAGAAAAGAAAATGTACATTAACCCTTACAAGACCATAAGGTTGCCAAGAGTAAATTATAACTGTTTATTTTAATTAGTTTAGACGTAAAATAAATAAAATCATTAGCAAAATGCATAACAAAGTGTAATTTTTTTTTGTCAAAGTGTAGTTTTATTTGTGATTATTTGTCATTATCAGGCATTTGTTTTCATTTGTTCAAATGTACTTTATTATTGTACAAAACTATATTTACCGAATAACATAAAACATGCTAGAAAACACAGTAATTATATTATGATACGGCTGTGGAAAATACCGCAACCGATGTAACCATCTTGCCTCAACGCCAGAGGGAGCTGCTCTCCATCCTAACGATATTACTTTTAATAAGCTATCTGGCACTTCTTTGTTTGTTCTTGAACAAGAAAGATGTAATTCGTTTCGGGTCGATTTAATCGGCCAAATTTATAGATGTTTCTTTATTAAATATTTTAAAATTTAACTGCGTATGGATTTAGTGAGTGTCAGTGTCAGTGTCCGTTACTGGAACCATTAGTTATAGATAGTTAGCTAATTGTTATTTTTTCTTCAACGGCATAATGAATTGAAGTAATTACAGAGCCAACAAATGTTTAATCATTGGCGCCAATTGATTTGACAGTTTTTTTCTAAGCGTTCCCGTTTACGTAATTGCGTTCGGCATACGCTCTATTTTGATATTTTGTATAAAATTGCAAATAAGGTTCTCATTAATCACCAATTTTAAAATTGGGGGGGGGGGGTAGGGATTGTTTCGTTGAGTTGCGAAAGGGTTAACAGATGTTATGATTTTGATAGCATTTAAGGTGACAACCACATTAAATATAAATCTAAGAATTAAAATTTTTCAACTATTTCACGCGTGAATTTTTCCATTTCTTCATAAATGTAATGAATACTGAATTTAGTTTTGTACTATTAGAATAAAGCAAAGACATTGATTTTGAAATTAAAACAATTAAAGCACTACTTAAAAATATTTTCGTGTCAAAACTACCGACCTCTCATACAGCTGGTCGTAGGAGAGGGCGTTCGCTGATCCGCACGCGTCGTTTCTCCCAAATGGTCTCCAGAAGGACTCCGGACACGCCTCCTGACCCACCCTAGGATCCGAGGGATTGATAGACACCAGAGCGTCCTCCGCACCTGCGACCTGCTGCTGGTCCACCACGCTCAGAGTGAAAGGTTTGTCGAAGGGCCAGCGGAGCAGCGCGTCGTTCACCCCTTCCAGCAGGGTGAGATACAGTCCTAAACTGCGGTTCTGGAATTTCAGCTGCAGCTGAAGGAGATAACCTTGCTCCGAGGAATAAAAGCGATCACTTAGCAAATTGTTGAGGCGGTCCGCCTTAGCTAGGTGCAGCTGAAAGAAGGAAGTTTCATTAATGTTTGTTAGAGTACCTATACAAATTAGGAACACTTTTCCAGATGGAAAATCTTCTAATTTTGGTGTTTCGCGTGCTTCTAAATTATATGCTCCGAGACATAAGAATCAATGCATCACGAAAGATTTGTCCAATTGCAACAAGAATAGTGGGATAGGATTTACTCTAGAATTTGATCATTGAATGTGAAGAGAACCTTGGCCCACTTCTGTCCGGGATTGAGCTTTAAGCAACATGGCATTGACTGATAAAGTAATTTCTTTCTGCGAGATTTCTTGCTAAACTGTCTTTGATTGTCGGTCTGAGTCGCAAGCATTCTGGAACAGTGCAAGCAATTTTCTATCACGTCCTATGTAGGAAAAGATCATCGACCAAGTGAGCGTTTGGTAAGCTTGAAGATAATTCATACCAAGACGTTCCATATGCAGCCAAAAATTATCGCGTTCTAATAAATATAGAGCCCAAACAGATCTATAAGACAGACCGGTTGTCATATCACATGATTTGTCACTTTCAATCATCGGACGTATCACTGGAGTACAAATTACCTACGGGACCACTGACAGGCGTATGAGATATCTAAGCTTGCACCGACACTTTCACTACATGCCTGTCACATTTGTTTGATTTACTCCCATCATTCCCATACAGAATGTCTGGAACTTGATCTAAGACGTCTTCAACAATTCGATGTGTTGTCGATTTAACTCAACAACCGGAGGTAATTTGGCAAGAAATATGACAAGAGATTATTCAGAAGCAGGATCAATATATGTCACGCCGTTCGACGGCTCGCATGAGGCCAGAGGTAGACCAACGCTGTGTGATCCTTCACGCAACTTAAGTAAAATTATTATTTTTATTTACAATTGTATTCTCAAGTAAACAAAGCGTTTTCGCCAATCACATTTAACTATCAGATACTTCGTAGTCTCGTTGTCAACTAGACACTTTTCGTCTGATTTCGTAGCGTCCAAGATTCGTCAAAATAGCCCAAACAAAAGTTCGCATTTTCGTTCCCTCCTCTCTAGTACTTCTTTTTTTCATCCATCTCTTTCAAACCTTCTGAACAGGGTTGTCTCACGCCCCCTTCAATTCTTTTCCACTCCTGATTGGAACAAATATCGACTTGCATCAGTAGCCTCCGTCTCTGCCCCCAATATCCTTCATTCTTTTAGCTTAGTTTGACTCTTGCCCATTCTGGTGCCACATGCCGAAAGTCATATGGATGGGTCCTAAATCGACATGCCATTCCGAAACATAATTTATAATTCCTAGAATTTCCTCCTCACAATAGTGAATCATCCCTTCCACACTCGTGTATTAGGGCCACGTGTTTAATGAATGCAACAGGTGCAGCCTATCTATTTCCCGCTTCGGAGAAATAAACCTTTTATTGCGTCTAAGTGGGCATTTAAGAAGCTACGTAGCAGCCTTATTTATTTTCCCACATTAAAGCCTGGAATAAATCATGCACCTGATTTGAAACAGGAGTCATTACTTTTCAATGCATGTCATCCTACTCACCCGGATTGGTAGCAACTGGACAACTTTTTCATGCTGAGTCGAGTTTTATGCCTTTAAATGTATGTACATGCACTAATTATACAATGTTCTTAATTCATTTAATACTATTTTCAAAAAAACGTGTCTTTTGACATTTTATTTATTTATTTTTTCTATCCACTACAAAATGGCACGAGAAGCTCCACTCGGCAAATTTTCTTTTTGAAGATTCTGAAGCAAAAGCTTACCTTCCTCTCTATGTGGGGAATCCTCCACACGTATTCGGCCACCAGGTGTTGCCCCTTGATCGTTAGAGAGGCCTTCTGCGCAGCTCTGTCCAAGACTGCTGTGAATCGGGCCACCACACCACTCCTGTTAAAAGCTCGGGCCCTGAGTGCTCCCAGGGTCCCGATTTTCCTGAAGCCACAAGGGGGATTGGCTCTGTCCGGATGGGGCTTTCGGAAGGCCACCTGTGGGCAGGTACCTCCCGCTCCTGGATCCACGCCCCCTTTCCTGTCGAGCAATGCCAGCTCGAATGGCAGGGTGAAGGGCCATGAGAGGGTGGAGTCATGAGGCGAGGGAAGAAGTGTTGCGAAGAGTCCTACGTCCCTCCCTTCGGGGGCAAGAGTCAACTGCAACTGCAGGAGGTATCCGTCACTGTCCAGCTGAAAGATTTCACTGTTCACCGGAGAATGACGGGAAGGGAGAGTGTCAACCTGCAACAAGATTTTTTTTTTCGATTGTAATTCACCATTAGAAACAAAAAAAAAAAAAAAAAACATATAATTGTTAATATTTAAAATAATATCACGAATCGTAAACTTATTTTGTTTGAGTTCCGAGTAAAAAAAGTTTGAATATTTGTTGGAAAATATATTCGACTTTGAATTGTGCCTTTTTTACTTCCAAAAAATTGCCATGATAGACTTTATTTTTGCTTTGTCGGTGATATTAAAAAAAATTTAGAAAATGGTGAAACGATTGGTAAGTCAAAGTTATTCCATTGTTTTCAAGAGCCGTGAGTATTGCAAGGCTATGGTGCAAGTGTCGACGAGACCTGCCACTCAACAAGAGACAGCCCATGACGTC
This sequence comes from Nephila pilipes, assembly GCA_019974015.1. Lineage (NCBI taxonomy): Eukaryota > Metazoa > Arthropoda > Arachnida > Araneae > Nephilidae > Nephila > Nephila pilipes. The sequence goes on along the minus strand of BMAW01129524.1, from coordinate 51,003 downwards.
AAATGGAAAACTGTTCCAAGCAAAACTCAATTCAACAGGGAGAGGATGTATTTCAGTTGCAGTAATGATTGAAAAAGCAACCTTCTCTACAAATACCAAAGTTTCTCTTCTTATCATCACGTTGTAACTGAAGGGAAAGTATGCTGCGACTCTCTTCAACAACAACGCCAAAAGTTAAAGCGCCTTATTAACCAGCCCGAACTAGACGTCATCTTTAGCCCAGTTGGTAAAGATACAGTGAAAAGTGACCGGTCAATTTTTCTTCGGACCCACTGCCCAGGATTTGAAACGCCGCCTGCCCACCGAGGAGAAACATTTCTTCTCCCCCTCTAAGGGGTAAGAAAACATCTTACGCCGAAAATTTATTTATATTAATGTAAAGAGTATTATTTGCAATGTTCGTGAGAACGATATTTTTTCAACAATATATATCAAAGAACAATATCTGCACTGTTACAATCTTACCTCCCAAAGAAACTCCGACACCAGTTGGTTACTTTTCATGAACACTCTGGCCCTTCTGGGAATGGTGCTTTTCCCCTCGAGAAAAACAGTGGCCCTCACCAGCAGTTCACCCCTTGACAAAAATGGACCCGTTAACACGTGCTCGTGAGGCACCAGGAAAGCTTTCCCGCAACCCTCGTTTGGGACCTCTTCCGGTCCGGGTCTCATCCGACATTGGGCCAAGGACTGCTGAACGGTCACGTGCTGAGAAAGGGCGGCTTCACTCCTCGACACGAGGGTGAGGTTGACGGCGTAAGGAAAGGGCCACCTCAGAGTCTCGTCATAAGGGCCCGCAGCCAGAGAAAACCACAGCCCGAGGTAATTGAGGCCATCCAAGGGATTCGTGTGACCAATTGTGAATGCGAGGCGGAGCTTATATCCGGGGCGTGATGTCAGGAAAACCGGCCCGTAGTGGGTGTGGCCTCGAGGTGGGCGGGATGTCTGGAGGAGAATCTCGGGGACGAGCCAATCGAATTCGGCCACCACCGGACCCGACGGAAGCTCCTTGACTTGTGCGAGTGGCAGATTATCATCTATAATATAAATGGAAGATTATTTATTACATTGAATGCATCATCTCACCATTGATTAGGTAATTGGTTAATTTCAAGATGAAGAATACGAGCTGTGGCTATGAAATATCGAGATTGACGCTGTTACAGAAGAAGTACGCCTACGCCAAAGGCCAGAACTAACAACTTATTAGCGTGAAGCCTTCTTTTTTGAATTCAGTGCCTCTAGTTTCTATAAACAAATCGGTATATTTATAGTCTTCGTTCGCATTAGAGATTTTTTTTTTGTTTCGATGGCAAATTGATAAGTGAGCAAAGAATTGTGAAATTTTACATGAAACTTAGAAATACCGCCATTGAAACTTATAATTTATTGAAAGAAGTGCATGGCAATGAATGTTCATCGCGTGCACGTGTTTTGAGAGGTTTAAGAGTTTTCAAGATAGCCGAGAGGAATATGAAGAGGAATCATGTCCTTTCATTTCAAAAACGGTTGACACTATTGAAAAAATTAGTAATCTGGTTCGATCTGACCGTTCGGCTTAAGTATTCGTGCAAATGCCGAGACTGTGGGGATTAATAAAGAATTCGTTCGGCAAATTTTTCCTCCAAGACAATGTGTCGTTTCACTCCAAATATACTGTCAAGATGTTTCTAGCCAACTACAGCATCCCAGTGCTAGACCATTCGGCACACCTCGAGCCACGTGACTTCTACCGGTTTTCTAAGGTGAAATGGGCATTAAAAGGAACAAGATTTGAATCCATTGAAATCGCGAAAGAGGAAGCGGCACGTGTCCTGAAGGAGCTGACAGAAGAAGACTTCCAACACTGTTTCGAACGGTGGACGGAGCGTTGTAGGGATAGAGGAAGGATGTATATTGAAGATGATAATAAGTAAATACGTATGCCAACAAATTAAAATGTTTTACATCTTCAGTCTCGTTACTTAATAGCCGCACCTCGTAGACAAGAGGAGTTAAAAGACAAAATGTTAAAAAAAATGGCTGAAAAAAAGTTTGGTGTTCCTCTTTCGAGTAGCATTTTGCCTTTTTCGAAATTTAAAATTACAGCAAAATAAGGTGCTAAAAAGAGAAGAATTGAGTTTTTTTTAAAGGAAAATTTCTCTACCTGCCTCAGCGTTGAGGAGATTTGAGATCGTCGCTTGCAACAGCAGACAAAGACATTGGAACAAAATCCTTAGGCGCAAGTCCATATCTGTAAAGAGTTCTATTATCAGAGCAAAAAAAAAAAAAAAATATTTGCAAAAGTAAGACTGGAAGGGAAAAAATGTTATAAAAATAGTTAAATTAAAGACTCGTTAATTGTTTAAATTACTATGAGTATTCGAAAATTATGCATTGATATCTGTACTTTTTTAAAATATAGACTTAAATTATTGCAATAGTTTTATGTGTGCTGCGTTTGTTATGATTTAAACCTTTCGTTACTACAGAGACATATTTGTCCAGAGAAGGGGGGGGGGATCAGTATCTATTAAATATTAATTATTAATATTTTCGTTAAAACTCATTCACCAGAGATTCTACCATTATTGAACATATAATTCGGGTGGGGAGGCTTTTTCACTATTAACAATTAATAATATTTTGATTATTATTAATTTATATCAAAACTGATATGAAGGTAAATAACTTAATTTTTCTCTACATTTTCAACCATTATTACAGTACCAACGAAACTTATAGACCCCATGGGAAGTGCGTTTTAGATATTAATAATTACTATCTTTCGCCAAAAAAAAAAAAAAAAAAAAAAGAAAAAAAGATTTAGCTGCCATAACTTAGTTCTCTATTGCATTTTCAATCATTTTTTCCTTTCCAATGTACAAGTCCCGTGGGAAAGCATTTACAATATTAAAATACAGAGCTCTCTCGATTTTCTGGCAGATATCAGACCAAAGTACAGCCCTTTTGCTGGAAATAACATATTTAAATAACAAAGCTATTGTTACGAATCCGAGAGGACGTTTACCTGCGATGGTTCTCTTATAAAGGCAGATATATTTACAGAGATTGCTTCGGTCTGGTAAGGAAAGTGTAGCTAATGACCCTTTCTTTGGCGTCAACTTTGGTGACTTGGCGAGAAACCTTACGACTTTGGCGACAAATAGAAGATTCAAGAAAGTGCTAGAATCTAGTCGATACCTCGACTGGGAAGAAATTTGTAGATTTTTTCCTGAATTTTCCCTGTGACGTCACATCTGGTCCATAAATACGCCGAGAACCTGAGAGGGAGTCGTCTATTTTGGAGAACGACCTGTGAATTGACTGGAAGCGGCCTGAGTCTACCGGAAATTGTGGGAGTACAGAGGTTTGTCCGTAGTACGAACAAGTGAGTAGAACGTTGCTGATACATTTGTGACTGTCATAAGTGTTGTTTTTGTTTCCGTATCTGTGTCTGTGCAAGGACTGTGTTCCTGTTTGTAGTGTTCAAGCACTGTTATCTATGAGTCATCCTGAGTACTTGTGATTAAAGTTTCATTTGCGTTGTCCTCTTAGTTGGACCGATTTTTTCTCGTATACAACCGGAAGTTTTGAAGCCTTATATATTTTTGCATAAAATTCAATTGAAGAATAAAGTATGAAATACTTTTCGATGACTTGTCAGCCTGAGTAGAAATGCCGGATTACAGACAAGACTGGATAGTAATGTGCTGATTATAGAGGGAATACTGCAGTTAGTATATTTCACAAAACTAATTCGAATGCAATCGTAATAATGATTGGAATTACAATGGAAGCCTATTGGTGTTTTGTAATAAGGCACATAGGTGCCTCCCACTTCTTTTAATTTGCAACGACTTTCTTCAACACCTACAAGAAAAGTTAAATACTTTTTAGCAAGCCCTATGGGAATGTCTCTTTTGTTCTAGTCGATAAAGGTGTGGCAAAAAGTGACCAGTCAACTTTTCTTTGGAGCCAGTGGTGGAGGGTTCGAAATGCCACCGACACTCCAAGGTCAACCAACTGTCCTTCCCCTACATGGGGTCTAAGACATCCAACATAGAAGTGGTGACCCGAGACTTAAACACTAGTTGGCAGCTCAGCCTAGAACTACTGGATGCGTAAGATTCCGACGCAAAAACACTTTCCTCTGAGTGTCTAGTGCACATAAATCACAACTAGTATTATTCCGGCTATGGTGCACGTGTCAATGAGACCCGCTTCTCAACTCGAGACAGCCGATGACGTCAAATGGAAACTGTTCAAAGCAAAACTCATTACAATATGGAAGGGATGAATTTCAATTGCAGTAATGGCTGGGAAAGCGACCTTCTCTACAAATATCAATGTTTCTTTTCGAATCATAATGATGATACTAGAGGGGGAGTATGCGGTGGCTTCCTACAACAGCAACGAAAGAAGTTAAAGCGCCTTAATAACTAACCCGACGGGGGCGTTTAATTTGGCTCAGTTGACAAGAGTGCAAATCCAGTCAGTCAATACTCTTCCCTCCACGGGGATAAAAAGTGCGGAACCCCGCAGATTTTTTATTCATCAGGTATTCACATTTGTAATCCAGTTGATTTATTTAAGTACTTGTTTACCTTTTTCTCAGAAAAAAGGTCAGGAAAAGATAGATAATATCGAAAGAAATGGGATCTATCAAGCAATTTCCTTTTTTTTTTTTTTTTAATCAATTTCTGTTGAGTTTAAAACTTACTTACATTGAATTTAAATAAGATTTAGTTGTATGCATCAAAATTTATCGTTTAATTTTTCCTTATCGCACAGTACACACACTCTTGAAATAATACTTCAGACTTTTTTTTAAAGCTTCGAAATTTTCACGGCTCATTGATATCATGACGCTATTTAAAAAAATTCCTGATAATCACCATTGCCATCAGAAGCACCTCAAGTATTATTGGTGATAGACCTCGCAATTTCGAAACTTGTTCAAGAGACGAGGATGACCTCCCTCTCCAAACTTCCGCACCGTTTTTACGCGAGGGTATTTGAGCGTCGGTAGATTTAACATGCGTCAGCTCCGCTACGCGGTGGGTCTTTAATAGCATCAGGACTCGAACGCACGGCTCGATGGAAGCAATGCCGACTATGAGCTCGCGACGTAAGATAAAAGAGATGTTTTCTTTTTTAAAGAAAATCATACTGCTGAACTCATATTGAAAATTCATATTAGAATTTACAGTGAAAAGATACTAATTTAAGTCAAATAATTAAAATACAAACTACTCTACAGAATGCTTCGAAACTCATGGGCGAAAATTTAAGGGGGGGATAGATAACATCAAAAGCAAATTATTTTCAGCTCACAATGCACAGGTGGAGAGCAAGCGATGAGCTGCTGTACGGAGCTGTAATGGAAAGCATAAAGCGCGAGTTTTCCTACGCAGCGACAATTCAGTGGAAATAACGCTGGGTAAGAAAACTCGCGCTTTCCCATAAAAGTGCCGTCTAGCGGTTCACCGCCTGCTCTCCACCTGTGCGTTGTGGGTTGAAAATAATTTGTTTTTGAGGTTTTCTAACACCCCTTAAATTTTTGCCCATGAGTTTCGAAGCATCCTGTGTAAGTGATAGCTGGAATTGCAAGTGACCGAACAAATATAAATAAGCTGGAAAATTACATATTTAATTTACTTATGCCCATATGTTTTTTTTATCTTATTAGAAATACTGTTCTAAATATGACAATGTCATATTCGTATAATCAACATAAAAATGTTTAAATTTCAGTGTAATGATTTTTGGAAAAATAATTTAAAAAAAAAATAAAGAGACTAAAATTTTTTTCGTATGCGACACGTATTTATAGCGGTTGAAAATCACTACTATGACGTATAAGAAAATGATTTAAATTTCGTAGTGTTTTAGTGAAGGGGGGGGGAACTGAATTGCGCTCTAATTGACTTCTTGTTTATTCGAAAACGACGGCTTTATTTGGTGCATGGGTAAAATCACATCGACCTTGAAAGTTCGCAGAGAAACACACGGGTGCTCGTGCAGAATTCCAAGGCAAATGGACAAGTGGAAGTTCCAAACAGAGTTGTAAGATTTTACCTTTACAAATCTACTCACATTTATTTATACCCCACCCCTCTTGCCCCAATTTACGTCACTGTACATACACATCTTCTAAATAATACGTCTATGGGTTCATCGAAGTTCCCGCTATTTAACAGGTCAATTGAAAAGTCCCCGTCCTGACTCATAGATGGCGCTACTACAATTAAATCCTTATGTTTTTTAGTTAGCCCTAACCCTCAAAACATGCGTGTATAAATTTGACAGCTGTCGGATCATTAGTTTGTGAATTATAGCATTTTGAGTGAAGCAACTTTTGTTATTGTGAAAAAAATGGATAAAAAGGAATTTCGCGTGTTGATAAAAGATTGTTTTTTGAAGGGAAAAAATACAGTTGAAGCAAAAACTTGGCTTGATGCCGAGTTTCCGAACACGGCCCGAGGAAAATCAACCATCAAGGATTGGTATGCTAAGTTTAGACGTGGTGAAATGAGCACCGAAGACGGGGAACGCAGTGGACGCCCAAAAGAGGTTGTTACCGACGAAAACATTAAAAAAATCCACAAAATGAGTTTGAATGACCGTCAATTGAAATTGAATGAAATAGCAGACTCTCTAAAGATATCAAATGAACGTGTACATCATTTCATTCACGAATATTTGGGTATGAGAAAGCCCTGTGCAAAGTGGGTGCCCCTCACTTTTGACCAAAAACGACGACTTGATGATTCGGAGCAGTGTTTGAAGATGATCAAGCGTAATAAACTCGAGTTTTAGCGTCGATAGGTGACAACGGATGAAACATGGCTCCATCATTTCACTCCGAAGTCCAATCGACAGTCATCCGAGTGGACTGCGCACGACGAGCCCGCTCCTAAGCGTGGGAAAACGCAACAGTCGGCTGGCAAGGTTATGGCGTCTGTATTTTGGGATGCACATGGAATAATTTTCATTGAAAAAGGAAGGACCATCAACAGCGACTGTTATATAGCGTTATTGGACCATTTGAAGGACGAAATCGCCGAAAAAGGCCGCATTTGAAGAAAAAGAAAGTGCTGCTTCACCAAGACAATGCACCGTGTCACAAGTCAGTGAAAACGATGGCAAAAATCCATGAATTGGGCTTCGAATTGCTTCCTCATCCACCGTATTCTGGCCCCCAGCGACTGTTTCCTGTTCTCAGATCTCAAAATAATGCTCGCTGGGAAGAAATGTTCGTCGAATGAAGAGGTGATCGCCAAAACTGAGGCCTATTTTGAAGCAAAGGACAAATCGTACTACAAAAATGACATCGAAAAGTTGGAGGGTCGCTATAATCAGTGTATCACCCTTGAAGGGAATTATGTTGAATTAAAAAAAAAACTAATTTTGCCCAAAAAATGTGTTTTACTATGGTAGGCCGGGGACTTTTCAATTGACCTGTTATTAACAGCAAAAAAAAAAAAAAAACAGCTGCAAAAATGTTAATGATTTTCAAGTCTCAGATATCTTTATTTTTTGAATGAATAGGATTAATCCAAAATAAATAATAAGAAAAGTAATAGAAATTGATGAAAATGATTTTTACATTCGTTACTGTAAACAGCAATATTTATTGTTCTATGCAAAGTTTTGCAAAGGACAAATTTAGCCAAGGTGGCTAACTTTTTAAAAAATAATTATTAAATTACTCAATTGAATATTAGAATCGCAGTAAACAATGAAATATTGAAATGGACAATAATATAAACCCCATGTAATTAAAGCAAACATTAAATTTTTAAACTGAATACATTTTAAGCTATATGTACTTAAAATGAAAGAAATGATAAATTATTAAATTGAATGTAAGAAAATATCGAACAATTTAACATTAAGCCTATGAATAGAATAGTAAAATTGAGATATTTGAACCATATCCTAGTTTATAGTTAAAATTACCGAGTGTTTATATTTAATATTAGAGCCCAAACCGTTAAGTATATTGTAAAAAAATATAACAAATTTAACATTAAGTCTTTGGATAGACGAATTATTGGCAACGGACCTCATAATTTTGATCCTCGGTTAAGTGACGAGGACGACACCTGAGCTGACACTTCCCTCTCCTAACTTCCACACCACGCCAACGGGAGGATTTTGGGCCCCGACAGATTTAACGCGCATCAACCCCGGCTACACGGCGGGTCTTTGGTAGCCAAGGATCGATGCGACTGAACGAAAACCACCGGCCACGAATCGGAAACCATGACCACTAGGCTACCGCGGCCAATCTATAGATAGAACAGTAAAATCTGGTAACGGAACATAAAAAATAAGGTTATAAAAATTCTAATACATGTATTAAAAAGTTGAAAAGGGATTATGAACAAGAATTGGTCCGGGACAACAATTCATAGTCTATCGAAAACAATAGCCCCTTGAATGGCTTTTAATAACGATAAATTATTTTAAAAAAAAAAACTTAACATATAATCTGGGGTGTTTAAACCAAAATTTGAAACGCGAGTGACGCCGATGCTCTATCTTCTGGCGCAAATAAACAGTCGCCAAAAGAGTATCGATTTCATCTTCTGGAAATTCGAGCATTCCGATTTCGCAACACCGTTGTTTATGACAATGGAAACAGCTGATATCGCTCCGCTCGAGTTCTCGTGGCGCAGCAAAGCGATGAAGTCAGCGTTTGTCGCTCTCCCTGACCGATATTCGCGCCAAGAATCGGAGGTCAAGATCAGAGGCGAAGAAAGGTCACCTGCAAGGTCACGCTTACAAGAGTAAAACGAACCGGTTCCCGACAACGGTTAAACCTCGACTTCCGCTGAGGACGGATTGCGAATATTTGGACAGGTAATTATGCATTGTCATGTTCTTTTGATTAACAATTAAATTTAAATACAAAAACTCATTTTAACTCGTCATCCCCTTATGTAAATGAACAGGCAAATGGACTATAGCAATAGAATTATTTTATTTTGCCATTTTGTTGTTGTTCGAATTGGTTACAATAAGGAAGTGAATGAAGATGATAGTTAATTACGTTATTTTAATAAAATCAATTTCTATCACGCTGAAAATTGTGTTAATAAAATAAACAAAAATAAATGCCGAAACATTTTCATAAAATTCATTTTGATTTACTGGATTTTTTTTTTTTTCCAACGAGAATTTTTCTTTCATTTTCTTGCATGTTGTCGTCATAATTTAGTTTCGGGAGCAAATTCGAATTCCATCGATAAAATGTGTAATAAAGTAAGTCGTTAAAGACGAATATTTTTTATCTCACGAATTTTATATTCAATTTATATTTTCTTAGACGAAGATCTCACGTATTATTTATTTATTTAAATTATTATTTTCAATCTTCAAAAGATCTTTTTGCAAATACGACGTTTATTGATAAGGCTTAATATTATTTCTACAACTGTTTAGTTTAGTTTTTATTAACGTCGCACTAGAAGCAACACGAGGGCTATTGGCGACGGATCTCGTAATTTTGAACCACGGTCAAGTGCTGAGGACGACACCTGAGCTGGCACCCCCTCTCCTAACATCCACACCACGCAAACGGGAGGACTTAACGTGCATTAGCCCCGGCTACACGGCGGGTCTTTGGCGGCCAAGGATCGAACCCGCGACTGAACGAAAACCGCCGGCCGCTAGTCCACGACCTTGACCACTAGGCTACCGCGGCCCATTTCTACAACTGTAACAAAATCTGCGTGTGATTCAAGCAAATTATTTTTAAATAAATATTGAAATATCTCGGGGAAAAAAATTCGACGATCCGTTTTGATTTATTTAAAGAAATCAATGTAATCTGTATCGTCGATTAGATTAAAGGGAAGGGAATTGCCTAATCAGTTGGCGGGCACAGGGTCTGCAGAAATTTGGGGGGTTGAGTACTTGTACCGCTTAAAAACTCCTCTCACTTCCCTTGATTATAACTCACAGTTCGAGGTTGTCATCACTTTACTTTAAGGAGCAGAATCCAAATTTTGAACATTTTTAGAGAGAAATATTTTCCAATTTTTTCTCAAACTTGTATATTTCTAACGAATATTACCTGCATACTCCAGCGCATGGACTTTGGCCGAAGTGGCCGTGTGGTTATGGTCATTATCTCATGGCCAGCGTTGTTTTCTTCGTGTTTTGGGTTCGAGTCCTAATGCCTCTAGAGACCCCTCGTGTAATGGGGCTGATGCACGTTAAATCTATTAAGACTCCATGTCCTCCTATTGGAGGGTGGTGTGGAAGATGAGAGAAGGGGTGTCAGATCAGGTATCACCTTCGTCACTCGACCGAAACTCAAAATTACGATATTTATTGCCAATATAAGGAATGGTGAAGTTTAATAGCGCAAGAGCCGAATACGGCTACTTTGCGCCAGACAAGGTGCAACTGTGATCTAGATGTTTGGAAAAATGAAAGGGACGATAAAAAAGGCTGACAAAAAGTAGGGTCGAAAATAAAGAAGGATCGCTAGGATATTACGGGGGTGCATCTCTACTAAAGACAGCAGACCCCATGGGAAAGGAAAAAATATCACAAGGGTGCCTCGGATGAATGATGTCCGTATTCGCCCGAAATAGTTAAACACCTGTGGGCAGTCTGTTACCTATAGCCCTTGTATTGTTTCTGAATGTGAAGTTAATAATCAATCAATTAATTCTCCTCGACTGATTACCATTTGCAATAACGATTACAAAAATTGAATAAAAATATTAAATGGGGGGAGGGAATTGAAAGTTCAATGCAAAGTCTTGCAAAGAACAGATTTAGTCTCCCAAGGTGCGTATTTTTATATAATTAATATTAAATTTATCAGTTAAACATAAAAATTAAACACGATTAACGATTAAATATCGAGAAATGGACTTTTCCAATATTGAAATTAAAGCTAACGATAAATTAGGAAATTGAACATATTTAAGCTGAATGGAATTAAAATTAAAGCAAACGATAAATTATGAAATTGAATATATTTAAGCCAAATGTAATTAAATTGAAAAGGGATCTGATACGCCAAAAGTGATCCACACACACACACACACACACCTAAAACAATAACTAACACTCAGCCTCCTCAACTCAAACTCCAACACACACCAATCTCCTGCGTTGGGAGGGAGCCTCAAACATTTCGAGTGCATCCTCCTCGTTGCATGTGGCATGAAGGTTGGAACCCACGACGACGGAAGCAACGTTGGCGGCGAACTTACAACTACTGCCGATCTACTTGACCATTGCGACACAGATATGAAAAATTAAAAGAACATTAACTCGTGACGAATTCAAATTTAAAAAAAAAAAAAAAAAATGCTAGTGCAATGATATAATAATGACTTATTTTATAGATCAAGTTTCTGACTCCCTGCATGTTTGAAAAATATGTAATTTATGCTCAAATTTCTCCACATATAAATTACAACTCAATAACTTAAAAGTGGATCAAGGGCATGCCAACGAATTGTCAAAGACACGTGCACCATAAAATTGCAAGAAGGCGTGTGTTTGGTATGTGACCACGAGACCATAAATCACCGAGTTAAGACACGTGAAAGAAAAAGTTCGCTTAACACAGCCAGCCGTAAAAGTTGCAAGACTTGCCTTGCAATAAATAGGAAACAAAGTAATAATATAGTTAACAGTCAAGAAGGGAAAAGGGAGATTGTATCAGATATTACGTGAGCAGTTCCTTTTAGATTAAGTGAAATTCTTGCCAGGTTTTAAGGTAGTTTGAAACTAATTTAATTCTATTTTTCGCGCTTTAGATTTTTATGCGCAATCTAAAAAGGAAATGCAACGTGCTCGAGCCATTTTTAGGTTTCCTGAATTATGAATCTAGCCTTAACTTAATATCAAATGTATAAGCTCATAATATCAAGCGAAGTGAAATAATTTGTAAGGTAAAAAATGAAAATGAGAAGTTTATTTTTGAATTCCATTTTCCTGCCTCCGCCGTGCAGATGCATGTTATATCTGTTATTGGTTACGTATGTCGTCATTTTGATTGATTGATTATTTATTAACGTAGCACATAGCCTAGCAGTCATAGTCGTTAACTCACAGCTGGTGGTTTTCGTCGACTCCTGGGTTCGAGTCTTGATGCTACTAAAGACCCGCCATGTAACCGGGGCTGATGTACGTTAAATGCGTCGAAACTCAAAGTCCTCCCTCAAGCGTAGTATGGAAGTTAGGAGAAGGAGGTGCCAACTCAGATATTCTTCTCGTCACTTGACCGAGGTTCAAAGGGTCGCGGTAGCCTAGTGGTCAAGGTGGTGGACTCACGACCGGCGGTTTTCGTTCAATCGCGGGTTCGATCCTTGGTCGCCAAAGACCCGCCGTGTAGCCGGGGCTGATGCACGTTAAATCTGTTCGGGGCCCAAAGTCCTCCCGTTGGAGTGGTGTGGATGTTAGGAGAGGGGGTGCCAGTTCAGGTGTCGTCCTCGTCACTTGACCGTGGTTCAAAATTACGAGGTCCGTCGCCAATAGCCCTCGTGTTGCTTCTAGTGCGACGTTAATAAAAACTAAACTAAACTGACCGAGGTTCAAAATTGCGAGGAGGTCCGTCGCAAACAGCCCACGAGTTGCTATAATGCGACGTTAATAGAACCAGTCAATTAATCAAAGCTTAAGTGTGTTTGCGGTTTTTACCTCTTTATATTTTTAAAAAAATTCTGCTACACGTGATGATTTCATCAGAAACGAAACTAATTTTACACCCTCCAGTAATTTGTTTTAGAAAGACCCGCGGCATCTCGGTGAGAGAATTAACAATCACCAACGGTCCTATTCTTGGTTCTTTCAAAAACTCGACGCTTGGGGGGGGGGGGGGGGGGGGTGTTGATGCTCGTTAAATCTATCGGGGCCCATTTTGTTGAGGGGCTGCTCAAACTTAGGCCTGCTCACGTGACTCAACTGCTGATTGGCTGTGTCTGGGGGACCTATAAGTTAAGCAGAAATAAGATCAGCCGGAATCATTAAATAAAAAATAAACAATTAAAAAAACTTGTGGAAAATATACGTTCCAAATACTTCTCGAATGATCCCATTCCTGCGAAATAAACAAACACTGAAGGGTGTGAAATCCAGAGCCGAAATGTGGACGAATGAGAAAGGAGTGTGAAATGCCCTCTGGACTCGGAGACTTCAGTGAAAGTGTTCTAAAGCCAGCGAACCCATTCCGATCACGTTCCGAGATGAAAATGAAAAATCTTACCTCGGTCAGTGGAGCTTCTCGTGTTGCATTGATTCGCCGGCTGCTGAGACGGTGTTGCAAAACATCTGCTCTGAATACTTGTTAAATAGATGATCACCGGTAACGACCATTTGCATATTGCGTCAACGACGTTAAGCTTTTTTGACGCAGCCAATTATCACCAATTTACCAGTTGGGGCAATTCATTGGGCACACAAATAACAATGGAGTCTACAGCAGTCTGCACTTGTTTCACAGGACGGTCATTTGCACGCGCTTGCAAAATCGCATCGCTTACTCAGAGGTAGTTTTGAAACATTTTTTTCTACCATGAAATTTCTTGTGTATGGTCTTAGTATTTTAATTTGCTTGAATATTTTTAGAAATATTTTGTTCATCGATGTAGGGTCCGCCTGTGCAGACTAAAATGGTTCAGCTTGAACTACGTCCGATGACTCGACTAGTAAACCTTTGATACATTTTACAGTTTGTATCAATTTTTTTTTTTAGTTCTACGCAGTCAGTTACAAGGCATCAAATATTATATCACAAGAACACAACACCGATAAAAATTCTATACACACAAGAAGGAGAAGATAAAGGGGGAAATACTGGTTGGGTTACACTTCAAACGATGACATAAATATTTTAAGTTGTTTGAATGAAATAAAAGGCAATCACGATTTTACCTAGTTGAATAATTCGCTACATTTTCGTCCGTGGTGCTTATTATCAGTCGAGTTGTATTGCAGGTTTTGATGAAAATAGTAGCATTGTTGCTTTGATGCGCCGGATTAAAGATAAGAATACTCTTGGCATCTACTTCGTGACTCGGAACACGATGCACATAAATTTGAACTTGCAAATCGTTCTCCTGTTCACATAAAAGAGAAGCTATTCGTCGATGATGGATGTATATTTTTTCGTGTGCGTCAAGTCATTTTATCACTTTAACGGTAATCCATGCAATGAATTTTCACGCGAGGTTTTGCACTTCTAAATCTAAATATCAGTATATTAAAAAAAAAAAAAAAAAAAAAAGACATCACTTCATTTTGAAAATAACTCTACAAAATTCTGTCGCATTAAAACGAGCAGAAGTTTTTGCTGTTGATATTCTGAGTTAGGGAACTAATTGATGCTGTTCAAAACTCATTTGCTGTTTATCTGGATAATTTTAACGCTTAGTTTCCTCTCGTGGAATGAGCACCATTGATAAAAGGTGATGCGGAATTATCAAAAATTAATCCGTCTTTGGACAAAGCATTTCCGAAAAACAAATGAAGGACGTCAGATATCCCTCGTATCCACGGAAAGAGGGTTCCGATCTTATATAAAGACAACTGGATCACACTCTTTACAGGAGATGTCTTTATCCCACAATAGCAACAATACAAATTGAAATGTAGTGTATGGGTGATATTTAGACAACCATCTTCAAATCTTATGAAAACATTTCAACCGACACTTTGTACAGAATTCAAAATTTTAAATGCAAAACTAGCATCAAATTAACTCCGAAAGTACAGCTATATCATCTGGCGAATATTCGCAACGAGCAATTTACCAAAATTCCCAGCGATCGAAGAGGAAATTCTCAAATGGGAAACCTCAACGAAATTGACCAAACACTAACCCAAGGTATTGTTACGTGGATCGTTCGAAGCCACCTGGACAGTCGTTTCCGTTGGAAATAATATGATTATCAATAGACAAACTGAAAATGATTCCGTGTTTATATTGTTTAAACTTCGCCACAAACAATCTTCTTCGGGGAGTCTGGTTGACAAATGACAAACCTACTCATCGGCACAAAACGTAGACGGAAATCTACAAGATAGGTTTTCACTCGTCGAGTGAAATTTTCCAAACAATTCTTAAAACTAGAGCCACTGTATTGTCAAACGAATGTTTTGAAGCCACCTAGTCAGTATTTGTCGTTGGAAATAACGTGAAGATCAGAACAGGAACCACAGTACAATGAAACAAATGTTTTGAAGCTACCTAGTCAATATTTGTCCCTGGAAATAATGTTAAGATCTCTTGATAAAACAGGCACAACAGTATTGTCAAACGAATGTTTTGAAGCCACCTAGTCAGTTTTTGTCGCTGGAAATAACGTGAAGATCAGAAGATAAAACAGGAACCACAGTACAATCAAACAAATGTTTTGAAGCTACCTAGTCAATATTTGTCCCTAGAAATAATGTTAAGATCTCTTGATAAAAAAGGCACAACAGTATTGTCAAACGAATATTTTGAAGCCGCCGAGTCAATATTTGTTGCTGGAAATAATGTGATCAGAAAATAAAACAGGAACCACAGAAAATAAGATCAGTAGATGAAACAGGAACCACAGTATAATCAAACAAATGTTTTGAAACCACCTAGTCAGTATTTGTCGCTGGAAATAACGTGAAGATCAATAGATAAACTGAAAATGGTATTGTGTTTATATAAGTTAAATTTCTCTACAAAACAACTCTTTTCCATCGAATCTAGAAGTAATCCAAATGGCAGATTTTCACTATTCTAGCGAAGTGTCCCGAACAATTCTTAAAACAAGAACCACAGTATTGTTAATGTTTCGAAGCCACCAAGTATTATTCGCTGGAAATAACTTTAAATGATGATCAGTAGGGAAACTGAAAAACGATATAGCTCGAAATTCACCATCGAACAATCCTTTCCAGAGAATTCTATTGGTAATCCAAGCTGTAGATTTTCATCCGTCCATCGGATATTGTACAACAAAGTTTCTAAATTGCGCCTGTGCGGCAAGAAGTCGGCAAATGAGTCTTTATCGGTAGAAACACAGTAGCTTTTCAACAAAGTGAAATCGGCGCGAAGCTTTTCGCTGTTGCCACGTACGGAATATTTATTCCAATAACGGTTTGATCCGAATACTTTCACTTGGAAGATCCGATGGCCGCAAAGGTGTTTTCCTCATACGGAATGGCCGAATATCGAAGGCGGTGTGTGTGTGTATGACCTAGTGTTGTCGCGGCGGCCTCGATTGAGGAGATGGAAAGTCCGAGTGGTCGGACCGGTTTCTCATCGGCCGATAGTTCGCTTTTCATTCCTTTATCTTTTTTTAAATAGTGTTTTCATTTCTCAAAGCGCCGATCCTCCAGGTAAGTGGGAGCTTTTGTTTTTGTTCGGGTGCAGGCCACACAAGGGAAGATTTCTACTTCCCGAATGAAGCGAACGCTAAAGGGGAATAGGCGAGATCGCCACTCAGACAGAATTGCCATCGGTGACGTATCCGGAAATTAATTTTTTTTTTTTTTTTTTTTTTTTTTTGCATATCATCCTTGTCAAGAAAAAAAAAGTAATTTTGTTGTTTGGAATTACCACTTGGGGAAAAGTAAATAATAACCTATGTCAGTCTTATTTCTCCTATTTAAAACTGTTCAAGTGTTGATATGATTTTATCAAGTTATAAAAATTGCAAAAATGAACATTTTTCAAAAATATAATTAAGATACCATAAAATAAAATTTTACATTTTTGGGAGTGCATTTTCTATGGGGATGCATCCCTCCCTCCTCCCAAACACTGAGCCAGAGGCACTCTTTCAGAGGCAGGAAATACTTTTATTCTTTTCTCAGGAAATGACTCAGAGGAAATCCTTTTTTTCTCCCCATGGTGAAAAAAAATGTAAGCAAGAGGAGAAAAGAATTCTTATGTTTTAAATTTAAAAACATCTATAAAAGTACAATAAGAGAATTATTCTGAAGTATTTTAATTTCGCTAAAAGTTATTGACGGGTGCGTATGTCCCCTTGCAAACCCTCTGGGCGCACTCCTCACTGATTGCAATTTACGGTAGTGATTTGCCCGGAATTTTTTTGAGAATTTAAAAAAAAATAATTCCGGCTCGCGAATCAAAATCAGTGTTCCAGTATTGATAAATCAGATTTAAAAAACGAACAAAAAGCTGAAATACTTGGCGTTTCTTGATAGTTGGATGGATTTTTTTTCCAGTAAAGTTTTTTTGTGTTGTGTTATTCAAATGTAAATCCAAGACGTTGAGGTTTATCAAATCTATTCCCATTTTTCTTAACCTGTTAAAAAAAAAAGTTGTAACTCCCTCTCTTCATTGTTCAACTCTAATGCCATCTTTCCTTCTTATTAAATAGTCAATAACCACTGAATTCCAACTGAAGATATGAAAGAGCAATATAAAATACTTTATTAATCAATGAAGCATATATAAGATCATTCTGTCTAGAATTCCAATTAACTCAACAATCTTAGATTATTATTTAAATCTGAAATCTTGGCTTATATTTTCTCTCTCTCTGATTCAATCCCTTCGCAGAAACAGACGATTTTTTTTATCTCAATACCATGATTAGAATTCGCTTCAATCCACAAAATCAATTAAGGTGCTTCGTAGTAAATATTCCTTCGTTGGAGCACTTAGCCCGAATTGGGCTTTTATCTCCATCAAACCAAACTATAAATCTCTATCGGCAAGACTGCTATCTCCCTTCTGTTCTATTTTATTTACATATCATTATATCTAACTCGCTTCACTTCATTTCTATCTGCATCTAACTTACCTAATCACTTTTTCACTTTGTTTGGGAAGAAATTAATTTTATGCAATTCAACTTGATAAAAGTCCCCGAGGTCAGTAAAGAGTATCCCACCCCCACAAAATTAATAGAACAGAAATGTTGCACAGTTCGACGGTAAGGTCAAACAAGTTCCTCTCTTTCACAGAATTATTAATATGCGAAGAATTTTGTACGGCAATGGTTAATTATTATCAACGCCTCACTAGGAACAACGCAAAGGTTGTTGGCGACGGACCTCGTTCTTCTAGTGTTTTGCACTTATTTGTTGTGGCGATATCGCTTGATTTGGAACAAATCAAAAAGGAACCTAAAACAAGAAATTAAAAAAAAAAAAAAAAAAAGGGAAAAGTAATTTTATAGAAGAATTCTAAAATGTTGTATAATTAGCTCTATGTTTTCAGTGGGTAAAAAAGATACTCAATTTCTTTATGTGAGTTTTATTGCACACAGTTCTGAAGGAACTACTTTTTTCTTCGTTTTTCTGATGTTATGCTTCTTCTTTTTTTTTTTTTGAAAATTAAGTTCATTATTGGTAAAAGCAGAAATGATCGGTGACACACACACACACTCATTATCCTACTTAGCATGTTAGATTAACTTAGATAGGAAGGGATTGTGCGTTTGAAAAAGGAAAGAAAGGAGGAAAATAAGAACAAAATAGAATAAAGGGGTTATCTTGAAATTTGGAGTACAGTAATGAATAATTACAAGATTTGCTCTTTTATATTAAAGTTGATGATGGTTCAATCTATTCAGTTATTAATTTGGGGAGGGGGGGGTTGCTTATCATCACTGCCAAGAAAGAAGCAATTTCTTTAGTTCAGAATTACGACTTGGGAAAATCTAAATAATACGTTATATCAGTCTAATTTTTCCTATTTAAAACTGCTCAAGGATTGATATGACTTGTGTCAATTTACAAAAAAATATAAAAATAAAGATTATTTAAGAAAAAATAATAGCGATACTATGAGAAAAAAAAAAAATTCTTACTAGAATCAGTGATATCCAACATCATTAAAGAACTTATAAAATCTTTTAACGAATGAAAAACGGCCACAATTTAAAAAAAAAAAAAGGTTAAAAAGGTGCGAGCATAAGGAAATGAAAAATTCTATATGCATTGGTTTTTACAAAGGATTATTTATTCTCCATTTTTGTTTTTGCAAAATATTTAGGAAAAAATTGTCTCCTCTAATTCTTTCACTGGTAACTTTTGGGGTGGGGACATTTTCTTTAGGGATGCACCTTCCTTCCTTCGTCATTCAACACTGACCCAGATGCAAGTTTCGGAGACAGCAGAGATTTTTTTTTATTCTTTTCTCAGGAACTGATTGTTTGATTTTATTGACGTCACACCAGAAGCAACACGAGGGCTTTGGCGACGGACTTCGTAATTTTGTACCTCGGTCGAGTGACCAAAATGACACCTGAGCTGGTAACCCTCGCTCCTAAATTCCATTCCACGCTAAAGGGAGGACTTTGAGCCTCGACTGATTTAACGTGCATCAGCCCTGATTACACAGTGGGTCTGAAGTAGCATCAAAGCTCGAACCCACTACTCGACGAAATCCACCGCAGCGACCTCGACCACTAGGCTGTCGCGGTCACTCTCAGGAACTGGCGTAGATGGAATAATTTTTTTTTTTTTATTGATCGTAAAAATTTAGCATGAGGAGGATTTTGTTAAATAACGTTTAGAACATCTCTGTTAGAATAATAACCGAATTATCTTGAAATATTTAAATTTCCAGAAAAAAAAATCTTGGGAGTGCATAGTTCCCTTTTTCACTAATTTTGACACTGAATGTATTGATGCGATGATTACCTCAATCTGTATAAAAATTAGCGTAATTTATTGATTTAGCTAACATTACATTCAGTTAGAAAATTACGATCGATTTCAGTAAATATTAAATTAGAAAATCTTAAGATTCCTTTCTTTGAGTACGACGTAATTTTTCAGATATTAGATTATTCTTATCGATAAAAAAAATTAATAATGAATTATTGATTAAGCATTGCACTAGGAAAGTAAATATATAGTAATTCTAAAATAATTTTTTTTCACGATAAGACATACGTCTCGTGTCACACAAAAGCTTATTTTTCACTCCTCGTTGCAGCATTCGTGAGTCACATGTGATAAGAAACGTCTCTTATCACAGACTCAATGATAAGAGAGAACTGATGTTGCTCTGCGCCAGTCGCGGCTTCCGTGTAGAAACCCAGTTTTCTAATGAATAGGTAAGACTATTTATATATATGTATTTTTTATTGTTTTTCAGAAGGTCATTTCTGACTGTGTACACCTCTATTAAATACGTCATTCAGTGGCTTTCCCAGAGGAGATGCAAAGGGGCGTATGCACCCATCAAGAATTTTTCTAGAAATTGAAATGTTTAAGAATAATTCTCTTATTGTAATGTATTATAGGTGTTCTAAAGTTTTTTAAGAAATAGAACTTTTTTCTTCTCTTCGTGTCTAAATTTTTTCATCTATAAAAGAAAAAAAAAAGTGATTCCTTTTAAACCAGTTCCCGAGAAATGTATAGAAAAGTATTGTTGTCTACGAAACGGTTCTCTGGGTCATTGATTAAAAACTAAGATAGGAATGCGAATCTCCATAGAATATCATATCAGAGAATGATCTCATACAGATGTGAAAAGGAATTAAAAATACTGAAAGAAACATATTCTTCAGATTTGTCAGATTGTAGTGTTAGAATTTTGACTGTAGAATATCAACTATATGCAAAAAAATATATTACTGGCACAACAACCTAAATTAGCTGTTATAGAAACTTTGCAAGAGTATAACGTAGAAATTTTCCCGAATGTCCATGAACTTGGATTTGTCGGTGAACATAATCTTAGTCGTCTTTACCTGCACTGCTGAATGATCGTTTTCAAGAATAAAAAATTTAAGAATCTACTTAAGAAAAAGTACATGTGAAATGCTTTTAAATGGACTCTGTTGTATATCGATGAAAATGCATCTGTAAATAACGAAGGTTTAAATATTTTGCAAAAGCAAAAATGGAAAATACATACTACTTTAAAAAAAACTAGTATGTAATTATAAGTTCATTTCTTTATATTCGCAGCTATTTAACCACTTTTTATTTTCAAAAAAATGTGACTGTTTTTTCAATCCTTAAGTGATTTTTATCAGTTTTTCAATAGCGTTGGATTCCACCGATTCGGTTTTTGAATGAATTTTTCTTCTCGTGGCATCTTTATTATTTTTCTTAAAATGAAAAAAAAAAAAAAAAAAAATGTATCAATCTTTGAACAGTTTTCAATAGGAGAAATTCGTCTGATGAAGCGTATTTTTTAGTTTTTACCAAAGCGTAATTTTGAAATAAAGGAATAACTCTTTTCATTGCAATGACGATACGCAGTCCCCCCAAAATTAATTCTTGGGAACTCCACTGACGTCATCCCATCTTAAGAATACTCAATCAATTACAACTTTGTGACTTGGTGAAATACTTTTATACTTTTGCTTAGTTAATTTTAGGCTCGTAAGTACTGATCTGTTGATATATATATATATATATGTGGGAATTGTCCCGCTGCGCTACAGCAGCGCCACCTTCAACTGAGATTAGATGGTTAGATCTCGAGGTGTAAGCACGCAGAAATGCGTGTCCGTCTTTTTCTTTAATTTTTCATATGTAAATAAACATTTTTCGTCCTTAAATGAGCGTGGTTCTTGACAATATACCGACGCCAACCTCCACATATATATATATATATATATATATATATATATATATATATATATATA
>BMAW01129524.1:1744-29415 GCA_019974015.1 Nephila pilipes | reverse complement strand
ATATATATATATATATATATATATATATATATATATATATATATATATATATATATATATATATATATAAATAACAGGTCAATTGAAGAGTCCCCGGCCTACCATAGTAAAACACATTTTTTTTGGCAAAATTAGTTTTTTTTATTCAACATAATTCCCTTCAAGGGTGATACACTGATTATAGCGACCCTCCAACTTTTCGATACCATTTTTGTAGTACGATTTGTCCTTTGCTTCAAAATAGGCCTCAGTTTCGGCGATCACCTCTTCATTCCACGAAAATTTCTTCCCAGCGAGCATTCTTTTGAAATCTGAGAACAGGAAATAGTCGCTGGATCTGGAGAATACGGTGGATGAGGAAGCAATTCGAAGCCCAATTCATAGATTTTTGCCATCGTTTTCACTGACTTGTGACACGGTGCATTGTCTTGGTGAAGCAGCACTTTCTTTTTCTTCAAAAGCGGCCATTTTTTGGCGATTTCGTCCTTCAAACGGTTTAATAACGCTATGTAATAGTCGCTGTGGATGGTTTTTCCTTTTTCAAAATAATCAATGAAAATTATTCCATGTGCATCCCAAAATACAGACGCCATAACCTTGCCAGCCGACTGTTGCGTTTTCCCACGCTTTGGAGCGGGTTCGTCGTGCGCAGTCCACTCGGATGACTGTCGATTGGACTTCGGAGTGAAATGATGGAGCCATGTTTCATCCATTGTCACATATCGACGCAAAAACTCGGGTTTATTACGCTCGATCATCTTCAAACACTGCTCCGAATCAACAACTCGTCGTTGTTTTTGGTCAAAAGTGAGCTCGCGCGGCACCCATTTTTCACGGAGCTTTCTCATACCCAAATATTCGTGAATGATATGATGAACACGTTCATTTGATATCTTTAGAGTGTCTGCTATTTCATTCCATTTCAATTGACGGTCATTCAAAATCATTTTGTGGATTTTTTTAATGTTTTCGTCGGTAACAACCTCTTTGGGGCGTCCACCGTCTTCGGTGCTCATTTCACCACGTCTAAACTTAGCATACCAATCCTTGACGGTTGATTTTCCTGGGGCAGTGTCCGGAAACTCGACATCGAGCCAAGTTTTTGTTTCGACTGTATTTTTTCCCTTCAAAAAGCAATATTTTATCAACACGCGAAATTCCTTTTTATCCATTTTTTTCACAATAACAAAAGTTGCTTCACTCAAAATGCTATAATTCACAAACTAATGATCCGACAGCTGTCAAATTTATGCACGCATCTTTTGAGAGTTCGGGCTAGCTAAAAAACATATGGATTTAATTCTAGTAGCGCCATCTATGTGTCAGGCCGGGGACTTTTCAATTGACCTGTTATATATATAATCTCGCCATTCAATTTTTCTTCTTTGTTTATTGTTTCTTTTCTTTAAATTATTGATTCTCAAAAATATTTTTACCCCTATTTCAATGATTCGTTTGTCAGTTGTCCGGCTTTTACAAAATATTTTAAAATACATTTTTTTTAAATTGGAGAGAAAATGTTATTCCATTGGAACCTTTGTTATTTTTTGCTTTTTCGGATGCACTTTGTTGCATTCGAATATATAAAATAGTAAAGATATGAGGACGGTGGCATAAATTGCACAGAATTAACATCACGTTCATGAAATTAAAATGGACGTTGGACGGGAGCTTGAAATACTTAATTAAGTTGAAAATTTATAAGAACAATAAAAAGGTAAAGAAACAAAAATGAACAAAGAGAAGTAATATATTTTAACTCTATCATGATTTTATCTTAAAGTTACAGATTTCTAAGTTATAAAACTTAGAATACACCTAGTATAATTACTTTTTTTTTATTCAAAAAACATAAATGAATACTTCGTTTTGCATTTAGAAGTCCGGGCAGTGTGCATTGATTTAAAAGGGTTTGTGTAGTTCATTTGTGTATTTTTGACTGATTTTTTAATACTGTTTGTAAGTGTTCTTTGCTCCCAATATTATGTTATTTTTCCTACTGGAACCGCAAGCTTGCTATCACTATAGGATGGAGAAGTTAAGGTGGTGTATGCAGCTGCGTTTTACAACTGCACAAACAACCATAACTGAACTATTTTAACAATATGTTTTGATTTGGTATGTTGTGGACCCATTCAGCGCAATGCTGAACCCAATTTCTGAAAAATTATTTAAAGTACTTAGTTTTAAATTTTTTTTCAATAAACATAAGTATTTTTTTTTCAAATGACTCCGTGAATAAAAATTGATTTTCCTATCCTTTTTCAGAAATACAACCCTACAAGATACCCTATACAACCTGCTCAGACTTACAACCGTGTACGAGAACCAACCACCTCTTTGCTTGACAAAGAGAAAGGCGTTTGGGGGAAAGTAAAGATTCCTCCAAAAATACCAACACTTCCAAAAATATTGCATTGTCTCTCATCGCTGAATGTTACGTTATTCTATAAATGTCGAGGTTTTCAAATTCGAATTTTTTTTGCACGCGTAACTCTTTTTCACATTCGGCTTCAGATGTTTTCGACTCCGTTGAGCCAAAGTCTCAAATCTCTCTAAATCTGCCGAGGTCTCAAGTCCTCCTGACCGTGGTGTGGAGATTTGGGGAGGGATATTCACTCTCAGGTGTCGTCGTCGTCCCTTAACTGTGACTCAGAATGACGAGCTCTACCTCTAGTAGCCCTCGTGTTGCTTCTCAGTGCGACGTTAATAATAAAAAAAATCATCTGAAAATTCAGTAGCCTTTCGAAAACTGCAATGACGTTATCCACGATAGAGAAACTGAATCAAAACTAGAACAGAAATCGCATTTGGCATAAATATTTAAGAAATGTTAGTCAAATTGTTAAAAACGAACTGGAGTATTTTCAACAGAGAAGATGTCGTCCCTTGACCGGGGTTCAAAATGACGAGGTCCGTCGCCAATAGCCCTCGTGTTGCTTCTAGTTCGACGTTAATAGAAACTAAACTAAACAGAGAAGATGTAAGGGGGGGGGAGAATATATTTATATAGAGTACGATTTGTATTATGCCAGAAAGTGTGTATCCAGGAAAGCTTTTGTTACTTTGAGACTAGTTTGTACAAAAATTACATCACAATTAGGAGATCAAAGTGATGATCAGTTATGTTTCTTACGACCTTACAGTTTATATAAACCCATAAATAGGTCATATATGTAGTTACATATTTTTTGTTTTCATCGAGAAAAAATATTCACGGGAAAAATATTGCTTTTTATTTGTTATAGAATGGTTGAATTTTATTTATATTATTTACTTTTAATACGATTATTTTCACAAATTTTGTCACTGAAATACAAGAAACAACATGTCTTATTATTATGAATTTTTAATTCATATTCTACTCAATGGCTTAAGAAATACCGATGATTTACATGTATACCGATTTTGTTTGAAACTTTAACCGAATCTCTACTAATAGAAAAAGTCGGTTCTTTTCTTTGCAATCTTGCATTCTTTTAAAATGTATGAAACAATGTAAGAGAGTGTTTTAAAATAATAAAAATGAACAACAGTTTTTAAGAAAGCACTCTTGAAAAATGCCTATTATCAGTATTTATATACGGAAAAACGGTGTCGGATCAAACGTTTGGAAGTATTGAAAACAAATCAGATGGAAGAAAGAGAGAAAAGTAAAACAATTTATTTTTATTTTTCGTTTGTTTATTTCGGAAACTGAGGTGAAGAGTGATGAAATCAGAACTAAAGATAATCAAAAAAAAAAAAATTAAATAATTGCCTTGAAATATTTTTTAAAATCATTCCTCTTGTCTGTCTTTCGTACAAAAAAAAAATTATCACTATACCAAATTACGTGTAGACAGTTACTGTAACATCAAACCAGCTGAAATGTTGATAAGGTTATCTCAATCCATTCTTTCAAAAACGAACAACTAGATCCTGGCCTTGACTTTTTAACGTGAGGATTAAATAGGAATAATATCAATTGTCTTTATCGTAAAAATGTTAAACGAGGGTTATTTTGTATTTAAATAGACAAATAGTTTTGAAAAAAAAATGGTATTTTGAAAAAAGTAGACAAATCAATCAACTATTACAGCAAAAATGGTATATTAAATTATTGCAATTTTTTATTTACTTTTCCGCGTAATACCTAACATCTTTTTGAGATTCTTTTATCCCTTGAGAGAAGAATTCTCCACCTTTATCTCGAAGCCAGTTTTATACTTTTTTCTTTGCTCTTTCGTTGTCGCTGAGCTTGGTTCCTCGCAAAGCTTCTTTCATCAGACCAAATAAATAAAATTCCGAAGGAGCATGCTTAGGGCAGAAAGAAGTATGAGAAGGCGCTCCCAACCCACTTTGCAAACAGATTCCCGCTACAGTTGTGCTACATGAGGTCGAGCTTTGTTTTGTAGAAAAAGCATGCCTTTACTCTGCCATCCCGAACAATTTTCTTCCACGGATTTTATTTTCTCCTCGATTTATCCGAGTAGTATCGGTTGTTAATTATGCGTTGCCTCCTCATCATATATTCACAGAAAATCGAACCATGAGCACTCGGCTAGTCGGTGACGCTTTTGCAACACTTTTTAAACTTTTCCAGCCACACGTAACAACTTGCGTTGTTCATGCAATAACTGCGGGAATCTTTGTTCGTCCAAAAGAATATTTCGACGGTTCCGAAAGTAAAATCAGATCGCAGAGCGCTATTACTTTCTTCAAGCGGGCACACAATCGTAACCAAGACTTCAGAGGTTATGTTTACGCAGATGCTGTTACGAACCAGAGATGATACTTCCCTGCAGCGGTTTTTTTTTATAAAAGAAAAGTGACATGAACAGATATTTCATCAGTTTTTCAAGGCAAATTTAAGCAATGACCTTTTAACCTTGACGATGGATTTAGTGTCCATTTCGGCAACTTGGCGAGAAACTTTTGTCTCTGGTGACAAATAGAAGATTCCAGAAAGTGCTGGAATCTAGTCGTTATCTTCACTTGGAAGAAAGTTACAGACTTTTCTTGAATTTTCCTTGTGATGTCACACCTAGCCGGAGCGCGTATTAATAGCAAAGAGTTGCTAAACCGGTGAGATCGATCGGAAAATCAACTGGGAATTGTCGGCATTGGCTAAGTGGATCTTCCGAGGAATCGCGGTAGTACAGTCGAGGAATCTGCCAAGAAGCAGCCTGCGATCTGTCGGGAATTGTCAGAATCTGCCCTGTAAGTGCAGAGTATTATTGGGGGAGATTTGATCGTAGTGCGAACTAGTAAACGGATGAGCTGCACGTTGCTAATATAACTGTGGCTGTGATTACAAGTACTGTTTATGCTCCTGTGTCGTTATTCTGTTCCTGTTCGTGTTGTTAATGTGTCCAGGCTCTGCTACCTGTGTCGTCTTGTCTCGAATATTTGTAAATAAAGTGTCATTTGCTGTTATCATCCGCGTTCTACTGAATTCGTTCGCATTACGCCCACACGATTAAGAAATTTTTGTAACTATATAAATCGAAAAATTGAATAACACTCTTCGCAAGGTTGCCAACTAACACTTACGAAAGTTTCAATTGCCTGCATTGAGAGTTTCCTTCACTAAAAATGTTTGTCTGTTTAAATATTGAATATGTTCCTCCTATGTTAGGAGTTAATGCTCTTATTAGAAGTAAGCAATGCACGTATACATTTGGGCCGCGGTAACCTAGTGGTCAAGGTCGTGGACTAGCGGCCGACGGTTTTCGTTCAGTCGTGGGTTCGATCCTTGGCTGCTAAAGACCTGCCGTGTAGCCGAAGCCGATGCACATTAAATCTGTTCGGGGCTCAAAGTCCTCCCGTTGGCGTGGTGCGAATGTTAGGAGAGGGGTGCCAGCTCAGGTGTCGTCCTCGTCACTTGACCGTGGTTCAAAATTAAGAGGTCCGTCGCCAATAGCTCTCGTGTTGCTTCTAGTGTGACGTTAATAAAAAACTAAGCTAAACTAAACTAAAGCACGTATACATTTCATACTGGCACGTCTTTAACGTTGTCTTTGCCAAATATTAAAAAAAAAACCTCGTCAGCCCAGTGGTCCAGGACCCTTAAAAAATCAACGTATATTTTGTAAAATAAAGCTTATGTGTTAAAAACTTTGATCTTGGAGTTAACTTTCTAATATTTACCTCTTCTCTGAAGGTAATTACGCATTTTGAATTTTTGGATAGTTCTAATTTCTCTATAATATCTTTAGCTCCGAAGTTTCAAAGTTTGATTGCTCTAGATTATCTTCTCCTTTTTTCATTGCACGGGATTAGAGGATAGATGATAATGGCTCTTAAATTTGTACACGACCCCTTAAAGCTCCAGCCATTTTGATTTCGTAAACGTAATGTTAATCCTATGGCACTTCTACTGCCGTCCTCAAATCTTAACTATTTCATCTATATGGAAAAATAGTAAATTCTACCGACTGTATCCGAAAGAGCATACAGTCGGTAGAATTTACAGATGATATGAAACGTCTTTTTTTTCTTTTTTTTTTTTTTAAATCACTAAAGACACAAGCTTAGGTATGAAGGACTCGTCTTTGTCGAACTCATTAAAATCAGACTTGCAAAAATTAATTATTTGTTCACTGTCAGTTTGAATGTAAGCCATCCGTAAATAGCTTGATTTAAAAATCAATCGTTTTCTCAACTCTCCATGCTACCGTATCTGTTCATGGTTATTTAAATGAACTCTAGTGTGGATTGTGTGTGTGGTGCAAAAAAAAAAAAAAGAACTTGCTTTTAATCGGTGGGCGCAAGAAGTCTTGATTTAAATTCCCTACGATTTTTTGGGAGATGTATTTAAAAAATAGTGTTTTTATGCCATTACCTGAGAACATTGTCGAAAAGATAACGCCAATAGCCGCAGCCATTGAAACTGTAACACCGAACATGTGCAGAAAAAATTATGGGAAGAGTTCTGTTATCGACTGTATATCGTTCGTGTTTTAGGTGGTAAGCCTTATTTAAAATTAATAATTTATAAATTTTGAAGTGTTATTATTAATTTAACATGTGCAAAAAGGTTTCAGCTTCTTTAGACTTGTAATTGTAGCTCTCCAGAATTGGGGTATTCTTTTATAAACACTCTGCACTGCGAAAATTTTTTATGCTGCACGACTCTCTTCAACAACAACGACTGAAGTTAAAGCGCCTTAATAACTAGCCAAAGGGGGACGTTTCTTTTAGTCTAGTTGTTAAGAGCGTTATAAAAAGCAACCGTTCAACTTTTTTTCAAACTCAATGGTCAAGGGTTTGAAGGTTTTTCGCCATCACTCCAAAATCAACTCTTTTTTTCTCCACGGGATCGGAAAATTTAATCCCGAAAGGCTTTCAAAATTAGGAAATAATTATCTATCGTTTGTCTAAAGAAGTTTCGAAAACCATTTGGTTGAAAGTGTTTTATCATCAAATGTTTGCGACATTCATTTTACATCAGAGAGCCTACCTTTTAAGCCTCCATAACTCTGAAACTTTCATTCTGAATTTTACGAAATTTGAAACTTAAGGCTCCCGTCTACCAGCCATTTTGATTTCGTGAACGTATGCTAATCCTATGGAATTTTGACTTTAATTCTCACATATTTATTATTTGATCTATTTGAATGCTATAAAGTGCATCTGAAAGAGTAAAAAAATAATTAATGCTTCTGTGGAATTACTTTTTCCCTAAGATTTTTAAAAGTATTTTTATTCTTATTTTATTTATTCGTTTTTGAGTTTTCCGGTCTTTAAAGAATATTTTCAAATATTTTTTTAAAAATCGGAGAGAAAAAGTAATTCCACAGAAGCGTTGATTATTTTTTGCTCTTTCAGATGCACTTTATTGCATTCAAATAGATCAAATAATAAAAATGGGAGAATTCAAGTCGAAATTCCATAGGATTAACATTAAGCTAATGAAATCAAAACGTCGTCTGGTAGACGGGAGCCTTAAGTTAATTTGAAGATGAGAAATCAGACTATGGGGGGAAAAAAATCTGCAATGATTATGATAAATTTAAATTTCAAAACCGTTCATTAACTATGCAAATTAAGATAATTAATTAATCTATTAACAACGTAATATAGTTCCCCTTGAGGATCGTTCTGTCCAACTGCGATGAAAATTGAAACAGTTATTGAGTGTAACCCCCTTTTTTAAAATTTGAAACATTTTTTTTACCGCTTCTAATTATTTCAATGGTATTTATTTGCAGGAAATGGAAGTCACCATCCGGAACGCCACCCCATCAGACTTGCCTTCCATTGTGGAACTCGCAAAATCCGTGAATCGCATGATCAGTCCGGAGGAGATCCAGTCGTGGATGCTGAAAGACCCCCAGGCACTCTTTTTGGCAGAGATATCCAATCCAACGGAAGCGAAAAACAGACTCGTTGGCGCCTGTTGCGGCACGATACTGGATTCGGACCTGGGTTTCATGGGACTCTACATAGTGAAGGAGGACATCAGAGGAAAAGGGATCGGCTCCAAATTGTGGAAGGCGACGAAAGATCATCTCGGAGACAGGAACATTGGCGTCCGCGGCAAAAGACATAATCTCGAAAAGTATAAGGGGAGAGAAGGATTTGAACACATCCAAGACTATGTGATTGAGTATTATGAGAGTTTCTTCGATTCTGTACCTTCAAGTGTCGCATGGTCCCCGGAAACCATTGCTGTGCAGTTTTTTGAAGGAAAATTGGTGAGTTACCGGAAGAATTGCGATGACGTTGTTGTGATTGATAGCTCAAAGGAGCGTTGCCAGATTGCGGAACCGAAATCGATCGGCTTTGCCAGTAAAGAAGCGACTTTAGTTGAAGACATAGGAAAATGCGAATCTTCGGAAACCAGATTTGATGGCAATGCTGAAACTATTAGATCTTCGCGTGGGTTACTTTCTGATGATTCGGTTTTGAAGTCAGAAGATGGCGGCGACGAAAACGAGCTAATCACTTCCGTTGGTGGAACACGTTCTAGTGATGTTCAGACTTCCACTCTAAATACCAATCAAAAAAGCATCGACAGATGTTTGAATGCAGAAGTAATAATGTCAAAAGTCGTGGAATACGACAAGAGTTTGCACGATCGCGACAGATCTGTCGAGGTGAGACAGACATTCTCTTGGTCGTCTTGCAAGAGTTCTGTCGCTCTCGCCGATGGCCGGGTGGTGGGGTACGGTTGCTTCAGGCTCGTCCTCACCGGACATTGGATTATCTCGCCTTTCTACGCAGATACCGAAACCATCGCAGAAATTATTCTGTTCGATTTGCTGCGGGGATTCGATTTCGCGGAAGCTCCTGAAGGAATCGTCATACGACTTCCGGACAAAAACAGCGCCGCGAAGCGATTAGTCAACAAATTTGGATTCAGTGAAATAGAAGGAGAACACATCATGACGGGGTTCACCAAACGTTCCGTCGTCCTGGACATTTCCAGAATTTACTCGTTCCATTCTACGGTGTTCTGCTGTGAGTGACTTGCTTTATTCTAAATCCAGAAGCTTTGTCTGGCAAAATTAAGCTGTTGGCTGTTCTTCTCGAATTTTGTTGATTTCTTTTTTCAAAATTACAGAACACATTTATTTTTTTGTTTTGTTTTTGAAATTTCTTTTGTGTGTGGGTTAACCTATATAATCGTAAAATTTGATTCCAGATATAGAGTAGCAGCCAGAGCCGTGTTATCCATGAGATAGTTTAGTCCACGAGATAGTTACGATGGAAAGTCCAAGATTTCCTCAACCGAATTAAGGCTCCCGTTATTTTTATTATTATTTTTTTAGTTTATGCACTTATAATCCCATCGCAATAAAGTGTTGTTACTCAAACTTTTAACATGCATTTTTAAAACAGCAAGGTCCTCATATTTATACAAAGTCGAGGAAATAACTCTTTCTAGCTGCTTTCTAAGATTCTTTGCAAATCATTCTTTTATATCCGACAGCCAAACATCCATTGCTGATTAACTTTGAAAGTGAAAGGTGACTACGGTAACCAAGTAGTCGATTCCTCGCGCCCGGGGGTGTTTCCGTCTAATCGTTCTTTCAAGCCCTGATGTCACTAAATACCTTGCATGTAAAGGGACCGATGCACGTGGAGGCCCCTTTGTCGTGGTGTAGAAATCTGAAGAAAGGATGCCTGCTTGAGCGTCGCCCTCGTCACTTTACAGAGGCACAAAATTCCATCACCAATAAAATCGTATTCCTTCCAGTGAGAGAGTAATTGTGTATTAACGTCGCACTGAGGAACAACACGTGAGCTATTGACGACGGACCTCGTCATTTTGAACCTCGGGCAAGTGTTACCTGAACTGGCATCTCCCACTGTAAACTTCGACCCCACACGAACGGGGAGGACTTAAGACAGCGACAGATTTAACGTGCATCAGCCCCGCTACGAGGTGACTTCTGGGTTCGAAACCGCGACTGGACGAAAACAACCCGGGAGCCAGTCTGCAACCATGACCACTATGCTACCGCTACCACCTTGTTGGGCCGCGGTAGCCTAGTGGTCAAGGTCGTGGACTAGCGGCCGGCGGTTTTCGTTCAGTCGCGGGTTCGATCCTTGGCCGCCAAAGACCCGCCATGTAGCCGGGGCTGATGCACGTTAAATCTGTTCGGGGCCCAAAGTCCTCCCGTTGGCGTGGTGTGGATGTTAGGAGAGGGGGGGTGACAGCTCAGGTGTCGTCCTCGTCACTTGACCGTGGTTCAAAATTACGGGGTCCGTCGCCAATAGCCCTCGTGTTGCTTCTAGTGCGACGTTAATAAAAACTAAAGCTACCACCTTGTTCCTTCTAAGTGTGACGTTAATAAACACTCAATCAATAAATCATCGTGCGTGAAAGGTACCTCAGTGTTATCTGCAAGAATACTACAACATTGATTCATTTCTATCGCATTCGTAAATTATTTTAATAATGCTTTATTTGCTTTACTAATCCATGCTCCACAATGTAATTTAAGCAATAAATCTGAGATGAAACATATTTAGTATGCATATTTGCAAAGAGTGTCGGAGATGAACTTTTATCCTACGAAATGTCTTCGAAAGATTGAAAACTAAGTTTACCCAAGAGACCGAATGATGGAAAGCAATGAAAAAACCGCTTGAGTTGACATTACTTTTTAAGGAAGTCAGAATTTAGGTGCTACTTTGAAAATACTAATAATTAAGTATAACTATATGTATTATACTTAAAATTAATAAGGTAGTATTAAAATACATAATGATATTTTGGGAATTTTGCTATACTATAATATTAGTTCAAGTTTTCTTTTTTCGTTTTTGTTAAAATTTCATGTTTGCTCATAGTTTGTGGATCGATTGCAATTGTGTTAACTATGTTTAATTTTCTGTTAGATTTATTTAACATCACCATATACGAGGGTTATTCAGAAAGTAAGGAACGTTTCCGTCTGACATCGCTAGGCGCGCGCCGATCACGTATATTTTGGTATCTGCGTGCTCGGCATCTCAGTCGGCGTCCAGCCATCACAACGGGAACATTTCTACGCAGCCCGTTTTTTCGATATTCAAATTTAAAATGTGCGCTGCAATTGAAAATCCCGCCAGTTGTGAGGTGCGGTCTGTGATACGGTTTTTGTTGACTAAAAAACCTAAAACCTATAGAAATTTATCGGCAAGTGTCTGAAGTGTACGGAAACAACGTAATGAATGAAAGTTCGATCCGGAAATGGTGCATTCGGTTTAAAAATGGTCGAACTAACGTTCACGATGAAGAGAAGAGTGGTCGCCCAAGCATTGTGACTGACGAACAGGTCACAAAAGTTGATGAAAAGATTCGCGAAAACCGCCGTTTCACAATGACGGAGCTTTCGCTTAGTTTTCCACAAGTTTCACGGACTTTGTTGTTTGAAATTGGCGGCAGAATTCTATGACGAAGGAATTTCAAAGCTTGTCCACCGCTGTGATAAGTGCCTCAATTTGTTTGGTGACTATGTAGAAAAGTAGAATTTTATTCGCTCTTTCTGATGTATATAATAAATTTTTTTTTCTTGTACTTAGTTTCTTTTTAATTCCAAAACGCTCCTTACTTTCTGAATAGCCCTCGTATATATATATATATATATATTAGATATTTGATTTCCTTGAGTTTTTTGTTATTCAACATTTTCGGTGAATTTTACTTTAAATTCTAAGGGAATGGCATTTTTAAGCTGGACTCAATTTTTAAGGAGAAATTTAGGATAAGAATAGGACCAGGCTCAAAAAATGAGGTTTATGCAGAACTCGGCTTGCGATCTGCATTTATAACTGACTATTCGTAATTTAAATAATTATTTATCAGAAACATTTTCAAACACTTTCGGTTTTCCGAATAAAGAGAAATGATATTAATTGCCTCCACCTGTTCGCCTTGCAAATAGACTTAGTTTTGCTTTGAATGATTTGACGCTCGTGAAGGATATCTCAGTTTAAGTCGGATTTTTCTGACTGTCTTGGTAGTTTGAGACTTATACTGGGAAATATTAATCAACAATTTAGAATTCAGGAAATGGAATCTTTTTGGCCCTCTGAATAATTATTTTGCTGTCTCTTCCAGTTGCATTGATATGAAATCCAAACTGCAAGACAATATAATATTCCTGCTGGATAAAGAAAAACTACAAATGATGAAAAAAAAATTAAAACCCACATTTGATAGCATAAATACATCATTTCTTTCTATTTGAAATGTACTGAATATTTATTACGTTTACTGATTCAGGGAGCAGAGCGAACATAAAATTAAAAATTGATTGTTTGACTCCTCTCAAGACATTTAAACGTCTTAAAGGCGAAAAGAAAAACATAATCAATACCTTAATATTTCTCTAAAGATTTATGCTATTGCAATTTTTTTCCTCAAACAATTTCCTTTTCTTTTTTAAATCACTATGCCTTATTTCGAAGCAAAGGAAAGAGTCCGAACTTTTTACATCACGTTTAACGAAAAAATAGAGCAAAACACATCTTTTCATTTTTCAATAGACGTTAGATACAATAAAACAAAGAACACTCCAATTGTACAGTTAAAAACAAACTCTATCAAAAATTTCACTTAGATGTGTTTCCGAAACTTGTATCGGAAATTTCTTAATTGGATGTGAAGCTTCAATTCCAATGGTCTAACAATTCTCTGAAAAGAAATCATCTTTGTTCTAATTGGTTTTTTCATCCATCTCCTGTTGGAATTTAGACACAAGCTTTGTTTCCTGTTTCTTTGTTTCTGTTTCTTTTTTGGACAATATATCCTCGAGTTTTCTGAAGCAAAACTTTGCCAGCGCTTGAAACTAAACAAATCTCGGTAAAAGGGTCATTTTCTACGCGAGTGTTCATTAAAAAAAACGAGGAAAGACCTTTCTTTCTTCTCCCACAAAGACTTAATACGAAGAACACTATCAGCTCGAATAACTTCCGGTTGTAAACTTCTTCAGATAAACTTTCGTTAGACATTCTATAGGTTGGACCCAAAGTGACCCTACAACATAAAATGTAAACAACTTTTGTGAAAATTATTATTTTTATCTGTTTTTTTACAAGGAGCTGAAAAATCAAGGTTTGGAATTTTGATTTTTTTTTTTATTTTGAAAAATTAAAATCACGAAAATTTCAATATTATTATGTACATAAATTGGTCTCATCATTTTCATTTAAGCGAAAACATATGCATCATTTTCATTTAAGAAGGCTTCCTTAAAGCTGAAGTCGCGGAGGCCTAGTGGTCACAGTCACGGATTCGCTGCCGGCGGTTGTGGGTTCGAGCCCCGTTGCCACAAAAGATCCAAATAATTATAATCTATTACAAAATATTGAAAATACATTTACGGCTGTTGATGCTGCGTAGGTTGCACAATAAAAAACAAAATACCAAGAGAAGAGTATTAACACTAACTTGTAATTAATTTAAAATATTAAAATTGATATTTACAAAGTATTTGTCGCACTCAGAATTGTTATGAAAATATGAATTTTTTTTTGTCCTAGTCGCACTCTAGAAATAGTAGTACAATGTCCTCGGACCCGACGTTCCAGACTAACGATTCGTCGATCTCTGATGTTCTTCTTTCTTTTCTGAAATTTTATGGGGGAATGAAATTAGCCACGCCTTTTCCAAAACCACGGGACCTAATTCTTTGTTTCGGTTGGATAGCTGAATTAATAATTTCAACTGGTGGTTCCTGAGCATTTGAACTGGGACAGGAAATAGCACCTACAATACTGCATGTATAACTGTTTTCAAATGTATAACGGGGGTGAGGTTGTACATCTCGAATCTACACTGGTTGACTCTTACGCAAAGGGCTGGTTTGTCTAGGGGAGTAATTCCATTACCGGACTCTGTGATGACTTCGTAGTAATTCAATGATGATGCTTGATGTTGTTTTACTTAGTTTATTAGATGGGGAGATGAAGGAAATATATCTATAAAACTACTATCTAAAGATTATTTCCATTAAGAAGGCCGATTCTTCTGAAAAAGATAGATAGTAGCCCAATTTTATCGCATATTGGTGATGGGCGTTGGAACGCACCCTGGTATTCGGAGTTCAGCTTCATCGAGGGAAGTGAAGAGAAGCGGAAAGAGATGGAGAACTAAACGTCGCTCAGTTTTTTTCAGGAATAGGGGGAGCTGCGCGAGCTATCACATGACACTGATTCGTGGTGCCATCTATCGAGTAACTGAGAAACTGGTTTTACAATACATTTGGAAATACAATTAATTATTTGATAATTAGCTAGAAAATCCAACACACACACACACACACACACATATATATATATAGGTGAATATTGTTCTATATTTAAAATAAGTGTGTCATAAGCTAGATTCAGAATTTATAAATGTTATACTTCATTTTCTAATTTTTCTCTCCCTCCCAATTGTTTATAATTTTTTTAGACTTCATTTTGTACTTTTGCATATTTTGTCGTTCGTCCTTTTGATTTTTTCCCATTTGTTTTCATTTGATTAGTTTCTTTCGTATTAATTTGTGTTTCTATTTTTTGCTTTAAAAATATATGTTCATTTTTTTTTCTCACTGCAATATCATACAAGTTGTCCCCAAACACATCGAAATGGATGTCAAATTAAAAAGAAATACTTTCGAAATCTCGATGCAAAATATGTTAGCTTCACAATTATTTTAAAATTTCGAATAATTTGATTCTATTTTCCGTCATTTTTTTTTATCTCCTTTTTAAGGATAAAATTAGGGTAAATTATCTGTCAATGGGCGTAAAAAAAATGAGAATTTTTTTGCTTCCATCCATTAACTTACATAATAAGTTTATCATTGCTGCCTTATGTTTTCAAAAGTTATATTCATTATTGGCGAAAGTGGTCATAAATAGTGATATAGTTATTCATGTTTTACTTTATGTGGAAGAAGTTCTATATTTTGTTCCCTTCAAAGTCAAATGAAGCTTAGCTTATGCAATTTAAAGTGAAAAAGGTGAAACTTGATGGTTGATTTTAAAGGGTGTATAAAATGGATAAATGTGTTACAACTATATACAAATTTATATAAATATTATAATTATTTTTGTGTGTGAAAATTTGTTTCCTAGTTTCTATACTTTAACTTTCAGTAAACGTATCCTAAGTAACAGATTTTTCGTGATCCTATCGGGGTGGGAATAAAGTAAACAGAAAAAAATGAAACAAGACATTACATTTAAAATTATCTTTATTTACAAAATCAGACAGTCTCTAAGTCTTCATCAACAACAGATCTTCATCTATAACTACTTCGAAGATTTATTGAGTATTCATCTTCCTCCCAATGTTTCTCCGCAACAAGTTTCGGAAAACATTTTTTTCCCTGAGGTGAACCCGAGTCAGTTAATAAATACATGGGACCGACTAGAGTAAAAACCAGAGAAAAGCAAAAAGCGTTTTCATATTTACTTTAATCTCTCTTCTTTCGTTTTCAAAACCTAACATATTTTAACGCCTAAGTTTAAAATGAAAGAATTCGTTGGATTAAGTATGAGGTGAAAAAGATTTCTCTCTATCCAAAAAAATGATACTCGTTAAACACGATGGTGTCAAAGCTCTCACTTTAGGATGATGCGGAAATTAGGAGAGTAATGTTATAGCTCAGGCGTCGTCTCTTAAACACTGATGAAATTACAAGATCCGTCCCCATTACCCTTCGCATTGCTTTCAAGCGTGTGTGCGATGTTTCTAAACAATCAATCAATTCTTCTTTAAATATTATTATCAAAATCATCGAAACCTGGACGTTGATTGGGATGAAATGCTATTAGTGTAATACTTTGTCATCGAATCTCTCTAGTATCTAAATACTATCAAATCAATAACAGGTGCAATCATTCACTAATTCTTTTCTTCAGTTATAGTTAAAAATTGGCTTTATGCTATACGCGATTTTAAAAGATGGTTCGGGAAAAAAAAATAATACATATTACAGGGACAAAAACTCCTATAGCAGGAAGAAAATGGGGATCAACTATGTCAATCTGAAATGTAATAATAGGAGATTTTAGAATTAATAAACAATAACTTCTGAAGGATTCAGCAGAAAACGGAAAAATCAATTGACATGTCCAGAGGAATGTTTAGCTCAGACTAAAAATTGGAAAAGAATATTTAGGTTTTGCATCAGAGAGCTTTAAGCATTAACACTTGAATAGAACGAATCAAAATAAAGATCTAGATGCACATCAGGAACCACAAACGAATTCCTTTATAAATTCCTCCCTCGTGACGAGCACTGATTGGATTTTACTTTTCGAAAGGTGTTAGTCGTCTCTATTCATAGTAATTTTAAAGAATTTTTCAAATATTTTTTAAATAATTTTTTTCCTAAGCTCCTCAGAAACTTTCAGTCGTCATTTGCATCACTTTGGCATTGTTTACGTCATCATTGCACGGGCCCCATTATAACCGAAGGACACCTCGGCGATTTGCCGGCCCCCACGACCGCACGTCTCCACCGATGTTTGATTTGTTTCTTTAAACAAATCCAAGATTCGTTGCATACTCGTATGTCGTCGGACAATGGTGCTTCATCGCCATCTCGTACAGACTGTTTTGACCAATTACCACTCTCCCACCATTGCTCAACTTGTTCCACACGTGTATTACTACGCTGGAATTGAAGGCGGATTCGTTGGGCGTGGCCTGAGGTTTGAAGTATTCCACCCACCTCTTGTAAGGAATGGGATAGGCCGCCTCCATGGGCAGGACGTTCACGTCACATTTCCAGACACTGGAGAGGCGGACCTCGTCTACTTTGGTCACGCCGCACATTTTCTTGAAGTTCTTGTTGAGGAGGAGTGGCCCGTTCTTGGCAAACTCTTTGGGGGCGTAGTGAGAGGCGTAGTCTCGAATGGTGTTTTGCAAGAGGGGATGACCGGGATCAAAAGCCAGGAGAGCTGTGGCTACGTTTTTTCCGTTGTCGGTGGTCGTGGTGTTGCGCAGGTTTGACAGTGATTGGAGGACCACGACGTCCAGGTCCAGGTAGAGTCCGCCATACCTCCATATGATGCAAAGTCGGAGTGCATCACTGATGTGCAGAACCTATGATGTATTTGAAATGAAGAATAATTGAAACAATTACAGGAAAATGAAGAATCTTAAATTACTCGGTTCCTCTCGACTTTTCTCTTCATAACTATTGTTAAAAATCAATATTAATTTGAAATTCAGTAATTAATGTAGATTTAAAAATCATTTAAAGTTAAAATGGATAAGGTTTCTTATCGTCTGAACTTGATGGCTTGTTGTTTGCACCGCAAGAGACTAGAGGTCGCTGATAACTCAGACACAATGTCGTAATCAGCTCGGACGAGAGAAACGGCTTTACACCACTACAGTGCAAGAGATACTGAAGGCTTGTAAGGAGGGGAAGAGGGTGTGGAAAGTGACGCATTCCCAATGATTGAGTGCCTTATGCAGAATAGGAGAGAATATCAGTTGAAGTATCAGAATTTAAAACTGAAAAATCAAAGTGATTCCTTTGTCCAAAGCCTTATTTTTTTTTTGTTTTTGTGGCTAATATATGTGGGCTTCGTTGAGGTATGGGAAGTTGTAATGACAAGTGGTCGGACGGTTGGGAAGGAAGGGTCGACATCTCTAAAACAATTTACTTTATTGACAGCTCAGCTACAAATCTACAGAACAATTCAACTAGAAATCTATCCTCTCTCAATCCCCGCTGCCCGCCTTCTCTCTTGACAGCTTACACTATATATACACATATCAGTCTTAATTTGCATGTTTCCGTTATCTTCTTCGGAGGAAGCCCTCTGATACAAATAATTCTTGAGGAGTGCAAATTCCCCAAGAGGACTATTAATGACAAGGTCGCGGATAGACCCGTCACAAAGTGAGCGCATGTAGCTCTTCAGGTGAAATGGAACGGAATGCTTGGAAATTAATTTTGAATATGAAAAGCAAGTTTTCAAGGAGACATATTTAGCATATGGCGTCCATCACTGGGAAAGAAGAATTTCGAGTTAATTCATTATGTTTTGGATGCTAGGATTAGCGATAACAAATCGACTGCAACGAGAAGAGTCCTAGCTCCGCATCCTTTATTAACGAGTTCATTTCGACTCGGGGGAACTTGAGTAGTACGGGAGAAAGAAGCACGGAATATAGCGGGGCAACGTGACAACCAATCCAGCCGATATGTTACCCCGATGCTTATTAAACATGGAAATAACGTATCATTTGGAAATAATCATTATAAAAGCTGCATAACACGTGATACGGGTGGAACTAAAAACTCTTTGCGTGGATTTACATTGATAACTCGCTGGAATGTACGAAATATTAGTCGGAAGAAGAGGAATTGTATTAAGAAATAAAACTTAGTAACACGAAAAATAAAATAAAAATTTTGAAAGCATGCAGATTTGTTTAAAAGGTTCCATTTGTTGAACAGGAGCGGGAGAGGCATTTTGTTGCTGAAAACCGCATACAGACCCCCTACAGAAAGTCTATTTTAGATTGTTTGGCTTGAGAACCTTCGGTTGGTTGCCAAAAGAAACCGTCTTTGAATCAGCGTCACATTGGCTGTTCTGTCTCGACGAGCTGTTAACGGGATATATCGATCATTATTTGATGCGGTAGCACGTGAACGACCTTGTCCTGGCCGACGTCGAACACGACCCGTTTCTTAGAATCGTTTCCTCAGTCTTACAGTGACACTTGTTGCCACTCCAACAGCGTCCGCTACAGTACTTAGTGTTTGCCCGGATTCCAGTCTCCCGATAATGCGCCAAGTCATGGATTCCAGTAGATCACGTTGTCGTTACATTACCCAGTAACGTTTTCTCAAAACAACAGCCAAAAGGTTGAATTTCACCTCGGAGACAATGAAAAACAGCAGCTTCTTCAAACTCACGATTTCTGCACTTATATCCATTTTCTGGTTTTTGAAGTCGCTTTAGACTATAGACGTTTTGTTTTAAGTTAGTTATCAGAAGAAATATTTGCGTAATTTCGTTGATATGTGTGTGTGTATTTCGCTCTTAGGTGTCTCTGGTGTGCTGAGAGCTGAAGAAAATGATGACCTACACAGAGAAGAGGGTGAAGTAGCGAAACGTCATTGCACCCGACTTTGAACTTTGTGACTTTGATACGGTGACCAGATTTTAACATTCGAAAAGCGGGACACCATTGATGGGGGAAGTCTTGATTAAAAATTTAGTACCTAAAAAATACCTACCTTTGGAAAAAATAAATTACTTATCTAAATCATCTTAATAGCTTGTTTGTTGACATCACTTGTTTAACTAGCCCACAGTACGATGTGTATCGTATGAGAGGCTGTTACAAAACTCAATATGCGATGGCGTTACTTCGTGGAAGACCCACAAACTCCTTACACCCTGACCCTTCTCCTCTCTAAAATTCCCCTCCGTTTCCAATTTTTGTACAAGATGTAATTCCTATGCAACAATGTTCCAAATGATGCTAGATCGCTGGCGGAACATGTCGCCACAAGAATGAAATCTGTGGAAGAGTACAAAGTGTTCTCTCTTCATTTTACAGCGACAAAATGTTTTTCGTCGCTGCCAATGCCGAGAAATGCCACCGTTCATTAAGTCCAAACAATGGTGGTCGTATTCTAGCAAATTATCCAAGCGAACTTTGATAAGCAGTTCCCAATAATTAGATCTCAAATTTATTCAAATTTATTTTGATTTATTTGTGTCATTAATTTAGGAAGGAGCTGTTATTTAAATTCAACGAATAATGAATGCTTGTTACCTTGAAAGGGCTGGTCTTCCATTTTCCCCTGATGTACCAGTACCAGAGCGGTGTGTCAAACATGAGGTGACCAAAATCTACCCTGAACAGTCTGACGTTTTCCAAAAGTTCGAGAGGACCCGTGAAGTTGTCCTTCCGCTTCAGGGGATCAGGGGATGTCATGAGGACGCGCACTTGTCGGTCCGGGTGGTGGCGGGCCGCCGATTCGATGGCGCATGCCTGTCGAGCGGTCAGCTGACGGGAGTCCGAAGATTCCACAAAGAAAATGGCGTTCTCCTCTATGCACGTTAAACCGTCTGTAATATATTACATGATAGATCAGTACTATACAATTGAGTACGATACACATACACCAAACCACATAAATGCACAAATAAAACACTGCAAATAAAGGAAAATGAATAAAATTCAAAACACAAAATTAATTACAAAAGACAAAACATTGCATACTATAGATAAATTTCCAAAATCAATTATACGACAAACACCAAAATTATATACCATTGATAAATTTCCAAAAGCAAAATACGAAAGAAAATACCAAAAGAAAAATAATAAAATTATCAGTAGAAGAGATTAAGAAATTAAAAACTGGCTGCAGATTGTTGAATGCTGGGTTTTTCCTGCATTAATAGCCAAACTGTACCCATCAACATTATATTACAAAAAAATGTCTGTAAAACAAAGCTACAATTCAACAGAGATCGGCAAGAAAGCAAATCAGATAAAGTCCAGTATCGTGTGTCTGTTTGGGATTGTGGTGAAAATTTAGTGACTTAGAAGAAAGGTCTCCAAAGTAGCACTACGTAGCACATTGTTGTTTCAAGTCTCCAAAGATGAGCTGGGCTAGGTTAAGTCCATGAAACACTCAAGAAAATCCAAAACCATAAATGGATTTTAGACTCCAAACAATTTGGGCTTGGCTTATGTAACACTTGTTGATGAGAACTTAATGAGTAATGGATTTGAAAATGGTATTACTGTAAAGTAAGGAAGCTACGATCAAGTAATGGAAGATCTGAATGTAATTAAAGGAGAGTAATGATGTATCGGGTGGAATTACAATGCCATAATGGAACTTCGGATAGAAATGCTGTGTATTAATAGTTGTACAGTTATGGGCAAGGATACGAATAAGTATTGAAGTTCCGGTTTGAATTCTGATGGAATGGAGTTCTGGATAAGACTGTTTCCTCAAATAAGTCATTCGATTTCCGTACATAGCTTCTAAATCAATAAAACTGCAGATTTAATTTTGAAAAATCAACAATATAGTGTCCTTATTTGTTTGTTCAATACCACAGCACTCGAGGAAACGGAACTTATTCATTCGTACAGGTCGATGAGAATTTCATAGAAAAATAAAAAGTTTAAAGTATGTGACTACCTTTGAAACGTTTTTTTTTTTTAAAAAAAAAAAAAAAATTGTGAAACACTTGTTTTTAGTTACAGTGGTCTATAAAATGATAAATTCAAAAGTCATTTTAA
Source organism: Nephila pilipes (assembly GCA_019974015.1). Lineage (NCBI taxonomy): Eukaryota > Metazoa > Arthropoda > Arachnida > Araneae > Nephilidae > Nephila > Nephila pilipes. Next base: position 7,703 of record BMAW01129524.1, on the reverse strand, counting down.
TGAAATGTTTTTATTTTTCAAATTTTGGCCACATTTGTTTAAAATTTAGTAAAAATAGACATTTATGCTAAAGCTCATATAGCAAATTCTAATCAATATATTTCACTTTTTATTTCAACAATATATTTAATATACAGATATCTGTGATGTGAAGCAGAAAAAGGCAGTTAACTCTTAAACTTACTGAGCTATACCAAAACTTATAAACACAACATGATTTTACGAAAAAATATATCACTTTTTTAAATAAAAATAGCTCCAAAATAAACAGTTATACACTTAAAAGCTATGTTTGAATTTCGCAAAGTACCTATAGATATGCAGAAAATTGTGATAAAATTTCATTTGAATATATGAAATACTTTTAAAGAAATGAGATTTTTCGAATCAAAAAAATTAAAATCGCAGTTTTCCAGAAAATGCAAATCTGGAAATTAAAATTAAGTGAAGAAATAGTTGACAGATGCACTTAAAACTATAATAAATATCTAAAGCCAAATTCTCTATTTAAAAAGTATATTGTACATTCACATCCATTAAAAATGGTTGTTTGAAACGCATTGTTTACATTTCTAAAGCTTTTTTTTTATTTTTTTTAGTGTTGAAAAATTCCACTTCCGGTCACTTTAAATTGAACTTCCGGCTTAAAATCTCGGCTAAAATTTTGTTTCTAGTTACCCTAGAAACAAATCCAAACCATTTTTGACATCTTAAATATGTGGGCTTTATTTAAAAAAGTAACAAAGAAACTTTTAAAAATTTCACGAAAACAGTATTTTTTGGGTAGAAACATACCTTAATCTTACCAAGTTTTGTTTGCCATTTTTAAGAATTTGTGTCTTATGGGTGAATTTCTTAGGAGGACTAAAACGTGCGAATTGAAAATTTGTGAACAGTGAAAGGAGAGTGACTCACCTCTTGTTCTCATCACCTTTGAATTCGATGAGCAGATCCAATTGAAAGGGTCATTTTTGAATGCCAACTCAATATCTTCCACTGTCAAAAAATAAAAATAAAATTAAAAAAAAAAAAGCTTTATATATATATATATATATATATATTGCAACCTTTGTTCTTAATCAAAACCTCAAAAATAATCATCAGAAATTTAATTTTTTTTTCTATTTTTGTAGTTTTGTTCATATTTATATGAGAGTAGTTCAAAAAATACTTGGTTAACTCATTAAGGTAAATTATACCATTGGAGGCTTCCATCGGTTAAGCGGAGCCGAAGCAAATTTGACATTAATTCGTAAGTTAATTTTTATTTCGTAAGTCAGTTGCTGCCAAATCCAAGTTTAACTGCGTGCCCCGTCGCGTTGTCACCGTCGGTGAGACCTGGATTCATCGTTTTGCACCGTAAGTCAAGCAGTCAAACTTGATATTTTCTTTAATTGAAGGCATGTTTTGGAATTTTCAGTCTAGAAGAAGTAGGAATAGTGCAAAATCTTGTGGCTTTTTGATTTTTTTCCAGGAATGTGATGCTGCTGCAAATTCCATTAAGTTCGAAGGATAATTTGTTTCATAAAAAACAAATTAAACCAAATGTAAATGGTTAGCGATTGCGCAAAGAAAAACTTCGCAGAAATATTTTTAAAAGTTCAAAAATATTGTTAGGAAATCCTCCCAAATCTATATTTTAAACGCATTTTGGACACACTTAGAATTATTGACTACCCGCTTCGTAGAGGATGCTTTTGATTCAATTCGTTACCCTTTATTGTAATTAAATTATGATAAGAGACGCTTCAAAGTTAAGCCTAGTTTTCGAATAATTTTCATTCGAAAAAAATTGGAGAGAAAGTAACAATTTCGTAAAATTGTGAGAATGGGTGATTGAGCATAAAAAAAAAAAGAAAAATAGTACCGAAGTCGGCTGTTTCCATATAGTGATTCAAAATAGCTGGTTGCTATAGTAAATTTTTAAAACAGAACAACATCATTCAACAAATTCAACGACCGTTATAAACAACATACATAGTTATTTCAAAAGCTCTATGCTGTAAATTTATTGTGTCACGTTTTTAAGAATAACTGAAGTTCTATTCTATTTTTTTCGATTTCTTTCTATTACATTAGATGTTTCAGTTCAATTACGTAAATTGAATACTATATTTCCATCCTGTCTTCTTTGTTTGATTTCATGAAAAATAAAATATGTCACATTACGACACTTTTTTCTTCTATTTTTGAAAGTTATTTTCATCGTCTTTACTTTGAAATAGTTTTAGTATTTTTGCTCGTAATGGCCGTTAAAATTGGCTGAAGAGAGGGGAGGGGGAGGAATTCAAATGCAGAGAGAATGAACAACAACAAAAAGAGAGTAATGACTGTGACCGTAATCAATTGATTGAAAGAAGGATTTCCATGGTTATATCCATAACATTCGAAATTTTCGCCTTTTTTTTTTTTTTTTTTTTCCTAAAACTATAGTAATTCGAAATCGATTGATATTGCTGTTTACGAAAATGAAAGATCACAAAATTACGCCAATTTTGTTTTCTTTTTGTTTTAATCACGAGCAAGACATTTAATGAAATATAACATATGCCGTCCTTTTCAGAATCGTTATTCCGAGAAATTGTCTTAAACTTAAGAAAATTTCATTGATTTTTAAACTTTTTAAATTTTTATTTTTTATTTTATTTAAAATATTCAGATAATCGATTGACTATCAGATATCTATATATTAGTTCAGGGTGGAAAAATAACGCCAACACAGTAAGAAAAATCCGCCTTGAACTGAGGTTCTCGTGCATAAAATCATTTAAAACAAAAGTAGGTCTGTTTATAAGGTAAGCAGGAAAAGATTAGTATTATTTTTTTTTCATTAGAAACAGAAAGTGCAGGAAAGTGTTCTGCTAAGATTAGAATCATCCTGCAGATTTCGGAAGACAAAGTGCAAGCTTAGTTCAGGACTTCACGCTAACTAGGGCCTAAATTCAAATTCCTTTCTTCTGCCGTTACTATTAATGACACAGAATTGAAGGAGCTGTAGCTGAATTTAATGGCAAGCAATCGTGCTATATATATATATAAACGAGCTCTACTATTTGACTCATCACGAGATCTCTAAGACTATGCAACCAATTAGACTCAATTTAACATAGTTACTCATTTTCGTATTCTGAGCCTCCCTAAGAAAAGTTTACGAGTCTTATCAAAATGTAGCTTTGCTGCATCCAGATCTCTTATCCGTTGGTTATGTTATTTTGGCGACTTTAGCCGCCAAAATGATAGACTCGATATAAACAGAATATATGTTTCAAAGTATACAAATTGTCACCAATGAAATTTACTTGGTGAGATTTGCGCGTGCGAAAGGAAAAATACCAAATATTTAATATTGAAACGCTGATGGAGGATTGAATTTTGGCTTGAAGGGAGCTCTTCTGCGAAATTTCGTGCATGTCGAAAATGAATAGAATAGAAAATGATTTAACCATAGAAATAAATGAGTTGGAATCCAGTTGGTGAAAGTGTAGTTAAGCTCAAAACTTAGCGGGATTTTGAAAAATACTAAAATGGCATTAATTACGGGTACGCACATGCAAGACAATCCACTGAGTAGGATGTTTGTAGGTTTGTCATATAACATCGATCAAATAACTCCCGAGACTAACCAGGAGATGGCGCTCGTAGTAAACCAGTAACAGGTCTTTCAGGTATAACCCTTTGCTTGAAACGTGTCAAAATTTTAAGTCAGTCGGACAGGAAAAGGTTTTTGAAGTGAAGTGAAAAGGTTTTCAAAATTAGATTCGCCGCGATTGCTTTCGATGGAACAAAACAGCAACGAGTCGATGATTTGAAAATATTTATCGCTATTTACTCACAACAAAAGATTTCTTGCGAAAAGAAAAAGATTTGGAAAGCATTGGAACGGTGTATCACCTAAAGGTACAGGTAACAAAGGAATGTGTTATGTTGATGAATAAAAATTTGCAAAATGTTTTCAATTTTAGACTCGGGAGTTATTGATCGATGTGTTATACATGTCTATGAGCCCGAAAGTCCACATTTAGCGATTTATCACCCAAATATCTTCCACCCCAAGTCGAAGCATTTCAATGACCTGCATTGTGAAATATGCTATGCTATGTGTCACTGATATCCACCCGCTTTGCTGAGCGAACGATTTTATTGTTGTTGAACCTAGACTTAAGTTTTAAATTTACAGCATATTTTATTATTAATAATGATTAATAAATTACATTTGTAAATCAAACGCAATCTAGATTACAAAATTACGACAGATTGAGTTGGTTTTAAAAATGAATGAATAATATTATTCCTGTCATTGATAAAAATGTATTAAAAATTTATAGCATTTGTGGTTTATATTCAAGTCGACAAACATTAAATTTATTAAGTCCTAATTTATGATTTATTGATCAATTTAATATTTGATAATTTTATTTTATTTTGCTGTTGTCTGTAACTTTTATTTAAATGTTTTGACTGTTATTTTGTGGTTCATTGGTGGATGTGACGGATGACTTTACTAAAATTTTTACTATACTTTTTATTTGTTAATATTTTTTGTGAATTTTTGATTTAATTTAAAAAAATTAATTTTTATTTTTAACTAAAAAGTATTTTCATTGTGGTTAATATAAATTGAAAACTTTTCTATATATTTTTCGTTATAATTTTAATAATGGATGTTAGATATATTTTGAAGGAATACCTACCAAAGTTTTTAAAATTCTTGGCTTTGGCGGGCACGTTTATTTTCGTCTCTGTCTTTGCTGGTGTTCGGTGATATCGATGGCGTATGAAACGAAATATTATTGTTTCTCACGTGTTTAACAACCTGGGATTGCTTTAAATGCCTCAAATGCTATCTGGCCTTATAATACTAACGATTATACTTTACCAGAGCAGATGAAGCAAACATGCCTTGGATCTATTTGAGAAATTATGGCGGCAGCTGGGGCAGTTTCCCTATCAGTTCGAAAGTATCAGGTGGCTGCCTTATGGCTTCTGTTGGTGAAACAGTATGTAGGGTGGGGGTTACGTTTTACGAGCTATAATAGTCATTTTGATGTTTATATTGAAATAGTTGGATTAACAAATAAATGCAAAGTTAATCTTAGTGATAATATGAAACAAATGAAAATGTGGCTCACCTTTAGTGTTTCAGCCAACCTCAGAAAATGGGTCTGTATAACTTTCAAAGACTCAGTCAATATCTAACATTGATTTATCAGGATCAAGTGAGTATTAATGATGTAATATCTCTTCAACTAAATAAAGGTAAAAAGAAGAAAAAGTTACAAAATTCAATTAGATATGAACAAGTAAGACAAACACTAAAGTATACTCAAAGTCATCTTAAATACATAGAGAATCACTGCGAAAAACGGGTATGCAAATCAGTAGAAAGTGCTCACTTTGAATACTTCCCACATACTCAAAATGGCTCCGATCCCAACGTATTCAAATTTGAGATTCGCACATACTCATTTTAGTAACAAACACATACTCAGAATGGCAACTTCGTACTCGCACCACGTCACATACTCAAATAGATCCGATCCCAACATACTCATATTTGAGACTCACATACTGTTTGTACGTATATCCAAAGTGAAACTTCATACTCAGTGAATATAATCTTGTATCAATTATGGGTATGGAATAGAAAACTGATTATCATGTATTCATTTGTGAATCATTTACTGCATCAAATATGAGAATCAATCCAGTGAGTATGTTTTGAATTTATTTTCGATACTATTTAACATCGAAAATGAATTTAAACAAGAAAATATATCAATTAATTTTCAAATAAACTGGCGCTAATTTGTTTGCAAGTATCATTTTCTTCATCTTATATTATTTTACACTTTATAGAGTTTTGTTACAAAACTTCAAAATTCATTCATTTTACTGTGTGTAACAAACTGTTACTTTTAGAAACAAAAATGCAACTGTTATGTGATCATAAACTGTAGTT